>JAOXYL010000045.1:16601670-16614063 GCA_028564955.1 Terapon puta
AAAAACACCCATAGTGGTAGCTTTGTGTTCAAGGATTACAGTAATTATGTGGCAAAACCATTTTAACGTTCATCCCTTTTTTTCGTCCTCAGATCCACTTTTTGTGTTTGACAGACGTGTGTTCTGCTGCAGATGGTGGCTGCACCGTGGGCTGTATTAAGTAAGTCCAACCCAGTGGAGGAACTGAGTAACAAAATTTCCAAAAACGGAAATGAAAACTATTTCCCCAACAAGTCGAACAAATATTAATCTGAGCAATTAATCTGAGATTCACTTTGCAGCATAAATGCTGTACTGATGGACTTTTGAATTCACTAACTGTACCGTAGCTACATGGTTCCTTGGACAAAATTGAGTCACTATTATTTAACTTTGGACTTTAAATCCACAGCTATACAAATAGAATCAAAGTAATTCATAATAAACTAAAAGCCAATAATGTTAAATATCTAATTTAACACTCATAAAGTTGCAGAAGAATTACTTTGGTGAACGTAAATGTCCATTACTACAATTTCTTTTTTCTTGTAGGACCCAACAGTGACATGTGAGCAATGAAATAAAGGCACGTGCAACTGCACTCTTGTCTGGTTCAATGAAAATAACAAGTACACAAGTTTTAGTGAAGAAGAGGGAGAAATCCCTCTGAAATATTTATTTTAAAAAATTGAGGAAAAAGCTATTCAAGGCATTTGTTTTCTCTTAAGATGGGACACTTATGTATTTGGTCACAGAAGCTTTTTGCAAGAACATGAACACAAGGGAATGAAAATAATGTCTCAACTATAAAGTTAATGTTTCCCTCAGTTTCACATCAGCATTTACAGGAAGGTTGCACTTATAATGCCACAACTCTACAGTGGTCCATTGTAAAATGTTAATACAGTCAGTTTAACAGAATGTGATGACTGAAGAAAGTCTGCAGAATATTTCTGTTACACCCAAGTCCTCTAGACTGACATGAACAGAAGACATCAACTGGAATTTTTACAAACAAAAACACTAAAGAGACAATCCTCTGTAACATTACACCTCATAGCAGAGAAATGTTTAGCAGGAAGTGTGAAGCCAACTGTCAAGTCATTACCCACTGAAATACAAAAGACTCATGAACACTTTTAAAATGTGACAACGATCTCAAAGTGGCATTTGACCTAAACATAAAGAGGTCATTTTAATGGATTTTACAGAAGAGGATCCCTTTTGCATTTATACATACATTTCAAACAGTGATATTTACCAATGGCTCAGCATTTAACTCTTACACAACAGCCAAAAATACAAAATGTCAACAGTACTGCTAACAGTTTAAATGGACGTGTTGTCTCATCCTCAGATTACTTATCTAATGCCCTCAATGATGTAGAGGCCTGTCAGACTAGAGCGCGCATGTCGTCTAGCTGTGACAGCTCCTCGTCGGATGAATAATGGCTAATTATAAGCAACATCCATTTCACCAGGAGATACCGCAGGAATAGTTTAAAAGCAAAATAAAATATCGACGGCTGTCAGCAGTTCTGAACAAAGTGGGCATCTTAATGGTTGAAGTTAGAAGCAAAAAAAAAAAATCTGTAAATATTTGCTGGTCGAGCTTGAATTCTAGCGATAGTCTTCATTGGGCCAAGAAATGGTTGGAAGCCGAATCCTCTTCTCAGTACACAGTCGAATAGTACGCAGTGACGTGCTGCAGGCCTCTCTTGATCTGTTTCAGGAGGATAATGCTGCAGACCAGGGCAGTAATCTGTCATGCAGACACAAAAGGAGGAGGGGAAGTAAAGAGCTGGGATGGGACAAAGAAAGAGCTGCGGGGTGAACAGCCTGCCGCCACCTCCCCTTCCGTATTCCCGCTAGGATTAAAGCAGCCACAGTTAGTGCAAGAAAGTGGTTGCACTTACAAGCCCCTGCTACCAATCTGCATGCAACTGTAAAGAGGCTGAATTGGAATTAAACGATGCACACTTACAGAAAAAAAATCCAACCTTGAATAAAGATTTCACTGTGGATATTAATTGAATAGAAACACATTAAAATCCTTAAAGCAACTTCCTTCTGTAGTAGGATGTCAAAAATGAATTTTCAGATTATGGGGGAGCAGTTGGTGAATGAATGAATTGTCTTAACAAGAAGCCATCTTTTTTTTTTATGTGTCTGCATCTGGCCAATAATCTGTGGGAATGCAAATAAAACCCACCAACAACACAACAGTTCTTACAGACGTAGTGCTGCTGTCACACTTGTGCCTGAGGTCTTTTCAGGTGGATTTTTTTCCTTTTTAAGAGCGCACCCAGACACCCTGAGGAGAAGTGCTGAACGTGTGAATGGAGAGAAACCCAAAAGAATCTAATCAAGACAGCGTGGCGGTGAGAATGAAGTGATGGGTGTGCTCTAAGCCTGAGCCACAGGGATGTTGGCCGTGGTGAGAGGGGTGAAGATGACCGGCTCCTGGTCAGGGTAGGGGTAAGAGGTGGCGGCAAATCCATCCTGGGATGGCTGAGGGTGAGCCATGACAGATGTGGAGTGAGTCAGGATGATGTACTGAGGGGCTGAGGAAGATTGAGCTATCTTTTTACTGAGGGTTGTGCTGCAAATCAGAGCGATAAGCTTTGGAAATCAACCAGAAGAAGAAAAAAATGAATTGAAGCATGGCAGGAGGGGTTTTGATAATGGGAGACAGAGGGGTGCAAGGTGATTAGAACATGGTCATTCATTTTATGAACAACAAAGTAAAATACACAACTGAGTTTACCTGTGTGCAAACAATTCAACACTATTTTTTTCTTTTGTTTCAAGAGATATGTCTCACTTTGTGGCTAAGACCCAACATCAGTAGATCTATAGTCTCAGTTCTGTTTCTAATGTAATTTGATGCCAATTAAGTAGCACATGGAATTTTGTACAAACATTAATGGTTGCCAGGGGATACATTTTGAGATGACTTCTGAGTCCTCTGAGTTATTTCTGCTAGAGTCGCTAGATGTCTTAAACCTCTGAATGGCATCAACTTTGCAACATACTCATAGCTTGATGGTATGAAGATGCCAGAAGTCAGAGCATGACCAATAAGTCCAAATTTCTTTGGTTTGAGTCATGATTATCATTAACATGCTAAGGGTTTATGATAGCTTGCAAAATACAATTCTTCCATGTTTACAGATAATGTTGAGTTATAGAAATCACAAGCTGAATAGTAATGATCTATATACCTACGGAGTCACCATTCAGTCAGTTCATTTCAGTTTCTAAGATAACATGGAGCAACAAGTAGTGAGTATTCCCCCAAAGTCCAGTGGCGAGGGGAAGTCTGCGGCTTTTACAAAGCTGTCAGATAATGAGCCATTAGTACGAAACCCAAAGATTCACCTCGTTAGTGTGTAGAAATGTGAAGCATGCAACACGTTTGCCTACCAGAAGAACTCCTGTTCCAACAAAGATGCCCATCACCAGCGGAGCTTTACTGTTGTAGACATCTGCGATGATTGCAGGACAATTCTGTGAGAAGATGGAGAAACTGTTAGCACCCTATGAACTACAGCTAATAAACGGCCTACAGTATAGTGCAAGTGCGAAAAGAGATTATTTTTTTTTAGAGTCCAGTGCAAACAGAGCATTTTGAGCTCCAACAATACCAACCAACCACTTCACACACATACCACCTACACTGGACCACAGTGTTAACCTGACCCATTTAGAACGGCTCCATTTCTTGGTACAAACTTACGGGCATGACGATGTGCTCAAAGAAGCCATCTGGTTTGGGACAGGTCTTTTTAGCTAACTCTAGCACCGGGACCCCCGTCACACCACAGCAGTGGAGCTACAAAGTACAGATTAAGGACACACACAAATGAGTTAAAAAATAATTTATATGATTAATATGTAGAGTGTGCATGTGTATATAATATATATTTACACACGCATACACAGGGCAATAAAAATTCAAGTGTTCAAACTGAACAGTTTCGTAATTACCATTTCATATAAAGATTTCAGCACACGTTATTTAATGTTACTTTTGAAACATGCATGAGTTACAGTGTTGTGCCCAAACATGCTTAATGTTAAAAAAACAGAAGAAAGTTTCAGAAAAAGAGTGAATTTACCGTGTTGTGGATGAACGTGAGAGTGATGCCAATGACCGGGTCTCCACTAGTCAAATACAGGGCATACATGTTACTGTAGAACTCCACAATGTTCAACTGAACCTAGATGACAAAGATTAAAACAACATTGTAGTTACAAATATATGCGATTTGCTGCTTATATTTATATTCCTCCACTCCTCCACTCTCACCTCATCTTTCGAGGAATAAGCAACTATTGCGACAGCGACTTCAGCCAGAACCAGAATGGACAGAAGGGCAGAGAACTGAAAGGACAAGAAGAGGCTAAAGGTTATAAAAATGAATTAATGCACAGGAACACGTAAACAGCACAACACTTGTTCCAACATTTTCTCTCTCTGCTATACAATTTGCATAAAAGCAATAGTATACAAATGTATGCTTGTTTGTATGCTTACAAAACTCTTGACTCGCTACAAGTAACTCCCTTAAACATTTTCTGATGTATTTAGTGATTAATCCATCCAGAAAACAGGCCTTCCATCAATATGAACAGTTTAATTCTTATTTATATACCTCGAGCCTGAAGTCAGCTTTTATATTATGTCTCTAAATTAATTGTAGCAATTTGTGGCTGAGCAAATGTCTTTGCTGCGTGACATTTCCGTGCTGCAAATCGGTCTTTAACGGTTCCACAGCATGTTTTCTTCCTGCGGCACAGAGGCCTACTCAGTCTTCTGCCTTTGTGCTGTGTAATGGCTAAGGAATGCCTCTGAACTCTGAAACCTTCAGGGACACTGAGACACAACCGGAAAATAACAAACAGAAAATCAGAGGGAAACGAGTAAAAATGGAAAGATGGTCCGATTTCAACAAATGTGTGTGTGTTTGATTCAGCAGCACGGTTTGATAGTTTATCATACTCATGCTCTTATGCACAAATATCGTATCCCAACGATTCAGAGATCACACTGGAAGAGTGATGAGTCACTGAAGGATCTCTTTACATTCCCCGTTCCTCCCTCGCATCGATTAGTTTCCCACTGCTGCGCTGTGAGGACTTTCTCATCATGAAACTGAAACTGTATCGATACTTGGTTAAAAGTCTTTGAGTAAGTTTCAGTAAGTAAACCAATGGTGATGACATTAAAAAATGTCATTGAGTCAGTGAGGCCATTTAAATCAAAGGGAAGAAATGGATTGATACCAAGAGAAAACAGATGACATTTTTTTTCATAATACTTTATCCCTTTGTCCTTAAAAAATAGGCAATGAAGGTGAGGGAACTTAATTTATTCTTTTAAGCTGCACAACAAGCTAGTGATTCCAGCACAGCTACAGTGAAAACATAAATGTGTGCTCAGCTGTGTAGCTGTTTTTATCTAGTAGATAACTCCGAACACTCGGCCTTGAATGAAAAACAGTCTTCTGTCTCTGAAAGAAAACGCATCACCAGTCTTTTAAAGGGCCTCATCTCCAATTATTGAGGTTTGCTTACTCGTCATTTGAAAAAGAAAAATGAATCAACGTGTTTGTTCTGTATAAGACAAAATTCAGTGAGTAGTAAAGCAGCTTTTTGTCATTTAGGTTTCATGTTTCAGTCCTTTGAGCTGCTCCAAAACGTCAGAGGATCGCTCAAATCACCTGTGTCACCTCCTGCTTAAATTTCAGTCACCTCCACTCATTTACTTCACTACTTTCAGTGACTTCAGCTTAAGTGACGCCTCCTCTGGATGAGACTAGAGGAATTTCACTGTTTCACTGGCTCTTGTCCAGAGACAATGACTTTGCATGCTCTTTTGCGTTGATAATGCAGGGAAATAAAATTTACGTTTGGCCTTATCGCCTTTGTCACCACACAACCAATGAAAAGAACTGGTGCACTATATTCCTACTTACGTAAAACCTGTTTAACTGATGTTCATTGTTTGTCTTTTTTTATCTGTCAGTGTCACAGACATCAGCTACTTCCTCCCAACTTGGTCTACAATTAGTCAACGGATGTTGTTCAACACTGCTGAATTAAATTTTTTTTAGTTAATTTGCACTTCAGCTGTAGTCTCAGTCGACTGTGCAAGTTAGAATGTCGAATGTTGTCATTTCAAGGGGGGGAAAAAACTAAACCTCCTGTTTTTAAAAGGAAGTTCCTGTGTGAAAAAAACCAACTCACCACTTGCAGAGCACATCTCTTCTCATTGCAGGCGCCGTAGTCTCCGAACGCCACCACAATCAGCATCACAGCCCCCAGAGCGATCAGCACAGTCACAGCTGATTTTTTTTTTTTTTAAAAAGAGACAAATCTGTGTTTAAATATCTTCATCACTACTTTTTTTTTTCTTTATGACACAAATGTGCATTGCATCAGCACTGACCCACAACAAATGTGCTGGAGTTGAGGGCATCTATTTGGAAGATTCCTCTGGTGTCGTTGCTGAACCGCAGCCACAAGCCGAGGCCCAAAAAGGCGAACCCCACCACCTGCAAAAAAAAAAAAAAAACAGAAACGAAATCAAGCCGCAGCATTTGCAACACATCGGTAACCTTTTTTTTCACTGTTTCACATCATCAAATCCTCAAACTCTGTGGTGTATGTGATTGAGTGACATCTTTTGGTAAACAGTCGCCAGGTATTCTAGGAAACATGGAAACAGCTATGCAAACACAAAGAGCCATTTAAGGTGAATTCCTCTGTAACAATGGAGGGAGGGGGGGGGGGTCAAAACAGCGCATCAGTTGGCCAAAACAAACAAAATCTGGTTAAAAATAGAAAGGTTTGGCCCGGTGTAAAGCTTGGTTTTCCTTCATCATCTGATGAGGCAGCAGGGGTGGATAACGTGGCCATTCAGCTCTGATGGGTGTTGTCAGTCTCAAGCAATGAATGCAACAGGTAATGCGAGCTGCTCTTCATCAAAAACGAAACCTCAAACTGAACAATGACACACCCAGCTATTCCCTTAAACACACACACACACACACACACACAAATACATACAGTGCCCCCATCCTCCCCTGCCCTGCCCCGATTGGACTCACAGCAAAGATGAGGTTGAAGATGAAGAGGATGTATTTGCAGACTTGGCCACACCCGTCCAGCGCCATGGTGACCGCTCTCTGCTCAGCTCCGTCCACCTGTGAGGTCCCAACACATGCAGAAACTATGACCTCATCACGTCTGCGAGCGTCCTCCGCGGCAGGACGTGCGTATGTATACATATATATATAAGATACACACATTTACACACACGCAAATTATAACCAGAAAAGTTTTTTTTTTTTTTATCTCGCAGTTTTGTGACATCCCGCGCTCTTTTTTCATGTCTTTTTTTTTTTTTTTTGGAATACACGAAGCTTTCGTCAATGAGCCATGGCAGCCACGAAATTAACTGCGCGTGAAATAAATACCTGCGTTAGTTGAAGCCTCTGCCTCCGTTTGCCTCGCTGATTCAGTCGGCTGAGTCCCTCAAAACCACAGGACGATGTCTGCAGCGATGTCGCAGCTGGGTGCTCCTTTTTCAACTAGCCCGATGCGCCTCACGCCCCGCCCCCTTTGCCCTCGCACAGTTATCTCATTGGCTGTGAGGTTTGAGCGACGGGAAGTGGGGCCTGTGAGAAGAGCAGCTGGCTCACGGGAGGAAGTGGAGGGGAGGGGGGGGGGGGGGCACGGAGCTGGGTCAGAAAAAAGGAAACTTTAGGAAACGAAAGTTAAAAGCCGTGACAAAGGCCAGGGTGTATGTGGTGAGAAACCGAACCCACGTGTGATTGTTTGACGTGCTGTCACATAACACCAATTCATTGATTATAAGTGTGTCTGAACACTGAGCCCACAACGACCCTTAACAGTCTGCCAAGGTGCAAAGATTGAAAAAAACATATAATAAAATAATTCAGCACGTTTTACTCTTATAATTGTGAAACTGAACAGCCAGCTGACTCCAGAGAAAGGAAACAAAGGAAATCTTAAATTGCACAGGCTGATACGTGCACGCAGATGTGATCTTATAGATGAGCGCAGGAGGATGTGCTGCAGATTGTTTCCACGTCGGTTTACACCTTACTGTCTGTGGTTTCACATCCTGTCTCAGCTCATGCAATAATAATGCAGGGTATTCATCTAAAATGCTGTACTCTAGAAATCACTTGCACTTATGTTTGCAATAAGCCTACTTGCACAACTTTCTTTATTTGTCTAGATCAACCATATGTGGATGATAGAGTAGCACAGATGAGGATCTTCAATCTAGAAAAGACTGCATAATTTGAATAAATAGGGTTAGAATGTAAAGTCCCATGGAATTTAAGGAACTTAATGACCGGATGGTAAATATGTTACAGAGCTTTATTACACCGCAGCCTCAACGTATCCTTCGTAGGTGTGCAGAGTTAAAGATGTGAGGTGAAATCCATGTTGTTTTTCCGTTTTCGTGCAGTGAACATGACACGGGGTCACACTCACAAGTTCACTGGTGTGGTGTTAATGGTGGTTCACAGGGAGCTCTGCGTGAACACATAAATAGGTTTGTTCAGCGCCACTGTGACAGGATCAGCCTTTATGAAAACGCCTTGTGCGAACTGTGGCAGGAGCTAATTAAATTAACAGTGAGACAGTAAGGTTTGTGCAAATGTGTGTAATCAGATGATGAAGGAGAGCAGCAAATTTGAGAGAAATTATATTTGACTTTTTCTTGCTTGAAAAATGACAAATAAAAATATTAGTGGATTATAGAGTAGAATAAATAAAAATATAATTTGATTTTCTGTTGATCTGCTGCCTACACTAAAACATTTCATGTCATTTCAACTTTAAAATGAAGGTTCATCTGCTGCCTTGAAAATGCAAATTAACGCAACTTGAAGAGAACTGTTGTTTCAATTCATTTAAGTTCATCAAGTTGATATGACTACAGTGCTCTAGTTGTCTCTTTTTTCAGTAGACTAAGCTGATTTAACTTTTTACTCAGAGTTAAAACAATCTCACATTATCAGTGTATGTAAACTTTATCTCAACTTTTGCACTTCCAGAAGTGTGGTCTTGCGATCCTTCTCTGATTTAACAGTAGTCTTTCCCCAAGGCAGGTACATCTCTCCTTTTTTGACTTCTCTACTGTCTTGGACCTTTCCTCTCCACTTTTTATTTTATGTACAAGAACTTCAGGCATCCAGCTGCCATCATTCTCTGACGATAATTGGCCATCTTGAATCTAAAACTAAGTACCCAGAAATCATCTTTACCTGTTCTACATGGGCGCTTTGCAACAACAGCTTTGGCTACACTTTCATAACGGTCCTTGTTGGGATAGACTGTGATTTTGGATACCATCTTAGCAAGTCTGTCCAGTATGAGATGACCATCACAGTTCCATCCTGTGCATAGGCTTCCTCAGCTGTAACTCAACATCATGGGAGAAAGCTGGAATAACAAAGGGATCTGCTGAATCACAACTACTCGGGGATCCAAAGCTTACAGTATCTAAGTCAGAAACCTCTTCTGAAGATGTGAACAAAACTTTCACTGTGCCTCCTTCATTTGGTGGTACCTTTGCATTCTCGGACATGCCTTATTTCTTCAGGTGAGAGGAGAACTCGGAGAGGCATCATCAAGGCGTCAGCAACAACTGAACAAAATGGAAAACACTATATTATCATCAGGAAATAACAATTGAAAGAGAAATAAAAATAAGTTATACAAAAATAGAAATGTATAGAAAAAAAAACAAAAACAGGTTCATATATCTCAACAATGAAATGGAGGCAGAATATCTGCATTGATCCTGTTATATCACCCAGAGAGCTGGGTACATGTGTATATAATGTACAAAACAACACTCCCTAATCAAACTTCACCTTAATGTAGCATAAATGTTCTTGGATTAGCAAGCAACTTTCCTTCCACAAGGTATGCAGCAAGAAGGATGTAGTCGTTCAGACCGTCAGGATCAACAACCACAGTTAATGCAGCGTCTCCTTTGGCGAGCTGGAAACACCTGCGATGATCCAGGAAGGCTGCTGTGAATATTTCCATAATGAATGACATGCAACCATCCACTGCACAGACCTCCACTACTCTCACCAAAATCCAGCAGTCCACCTGTCTGTCCAACTGAGAGCACCATTCCTTTAGGATATTTTGTCCCATTTAAGAAAGCAGAGGGGGTGAGAGAAACAGAGTCCAAACCTTTGAACTTTTTCCTTAAGGCATCTCTGATAGAAACATCTAAGATGCCCAGAGAAATGTGTTGTCCAGATCTCAATTAGTGGACCAAATTTCTTGATCAGCATGGGATAATGTTCAAGATAATGATGCTTATGGCGTAATTTAGTATGAGTAAATATTTCCAATAGCAACTGTCTGTGGTTCAAGATGTTGGCTTGCAGGTAGCACAGGGTTTCTGTTGTGAATGAGGGGCTGGATCATAGCTCTACAATGTTTTTAAGTTCAAGAATCACAGAGCAGGTTTTCTCCCTTTATTGAATTCTGTGGTCAAACAGCAGTGGAAGAAATCTTAGAAGAGCCCAGTTACCGTGTCCATTCCCACCAGCAGTTACATTTTTAAAAAAAAAGTTTGCATGTATTGTTTGAGTTTTGTCATAAAATTGAAAGGGGAATGACCTATTTTTTCATTAAGGTTATTCAATGTGAAACACTTTTTAGCAGATTCCCTCCAGCAAATCATGAAGAAAATCTGGTGGAAACCCTTTCGCAGGATGAAAGTGAGCAAGTCTTCTTAAAGCACAATCTTTTTTCAAACCATCAACACGTGAGGCTTTAGTTGTACTGAGCACATTAACAGCTTAATCATACAGTTTCGGTGGTCTCAAAGTTATCCACAGACACATACAAAACGGTACCTTTGACATTAGACCCAAGTCTTTGTACAAATGGTCTCCAATTGCACAAGTTTATTTTGAATCAGTAAAATATTTGTTACATATCTCTGTCACATCATATCAAAAAGTATCTATTTACTGGCCAGCACACTGTGTAGCTGGCTAACCAGCTAATATTACTAATGTCAACTGAAGCATGAATTATCTTCAGGATATAACAACTTTATATCTATGCTTAAAACTTGCCATCAGTAAAAATAGATCCTCAAATGCATAAGTATTTTTTCTGTAGCTCTCCGTAGACTTTAACTCCTGCCATTTTTCTTCTCTCTTTTTTTTCAACTGATAATTTGCTGAGGCAATTTGAGTCAATCTGGCAAAATCAGTCAAGACTATGAATGAATATTAAGTTTAACTTTGGAAAACTAGAATAGCTAAGTTCAAAATCAAAAACGTACCAGTGCTCTTTGCATTAAAGGAACAATGTAAATTGATGTAACTAAACAGGGCTGTGATGTTTTACAGCTTCAGTTTTAGTTTGTTTCAGCTGTAACCTGTGACGTCACTCAAAGCCTGTTTAAGAAAGGCCAGGTGTCACAGTGACCTATGTGACAAATTAATTCAAGCACTTGGGGTGAAAAAACAAACAAACAAAAAAAAAACACCGGCCTTTTGTGTACTGAGAAGATTTTTGTTCAAAGTGAAAAGTGAATGAAAATGAGAAGACTGGGGAGCTGCTCACGCTGCAGAGGAGGTGCGCAGTGCCACCAAAACACAGATGTTCCTGCAGACACCGAGGTGTATTTTTCACCGCCAGTATCTTTTTATGACCCCTGAGGTCTGTGGCTGTTTTAAGAGAGTAATGGCTTCTCCTGCCTCTCACAGCCTCTGTCAGTGAAACAGGCGGCTGTGCGGAGTGATGCGACCCCACTGCCGTCCATCATTGCTGGTTCAGTGGGTGGCAAAGGGACAGGTAGCAGAGGTTGATGGAGTGAGTGACTCAGAGGAGAGGGAGGGGGGGAAGCACTCAACACACACACACACACACACACACACAGAGGCAGGATGGCACATGTTTACACATCTGCAGTCAGTTTGAAATGACAGCAATCATCTGTTCGAAGGCAGGCAGGTGAAGTGAGGAATCGAGGCAGATTTGATCACCCAGGTGTGTGTGTGTGTGTGTGTGTGTGCGTGTGTGTGTGTGTGTGTGTTTGGCAGTAAAGACACAGTATTTCTCTCTCTGATGTATCCCCAGCTCTCTCGGTTATTGCAGCTTTGCCGCTATAAAGCTCTCCACACAGCAGCAGCCACGTTTGATTGCTGTCGCTTTTATATGAATTATTTGAGAACAATTTCACAAGAGAGCAGCAGATTTTTTTTTCTTTCCAAGATGAAAACAGCCAGTGTCGCTAAAGAGCCACCAGGGGGCGCAAAAGCATTAAGAAACGGGATCGTACCGTGAAATCCAACTCAGTGTGTGTGTGTGTGTGTGTGTGTGTGTGTG
>JAOXYL010000045.1:16621913-16643605 GCA_028564955.1 Terapon puta
TTCATCTTGGCCCTCCACCTCCTCTTCCTTGTTGTCATTGTCTGTCTAAATGTCCCCGCGTATTGACTATCTGCATTGCCGTTGTCATTTTCAGCTTCATCGTTTGGCTTTGATATGCCTTTCGGAGCGCATCACGTCGACGTATCACATCCATCACTTTCCTTCCCGTGCCCTTTGGCCCGTTCCGTTAATTCCTCCGCCCTCGGTTTCTGCATTTCCTGGTGGCTCTGCCCGATCCTCTCAGAGTCCACCTCATTCATCTCCCGCTTCTCCCGCTCCGTTACGATTGGTCGGCTTCATTGAGTTTTGAGGTTGCTGATGACATCGGGCCAAAAATTGCCAAGAATCAACTCCTGATGAATGATTGCTTCACCGTGTCTCAGATCCTGTAAGGCTGTTACCGACTGATGCTTATCCTGGTTTCGATCTCCATCAGCTTAGGTGAGAGGCTGGACTTCCTCAGAGCTACGGTGCCTGTCAGTAATTTGCATTGGGGTTTTGTTTTTTGTTTCTTTTGGCTCTAAAAGTTTCAGGATTTTAGCCTTTTGGGTAATAATGTGTTGGCGGTAGCAGGTGGGATTTTTCAAACATTTGGTGATATGATTGGGACCATAATAAAGCCAAACATCGGCACAGTCCACCTCCTCAGGCTGTTCTGTTCGGGATCACTGGATGCCTGCAGCAGCCCCCTTAATTACCCGGCTCCCCTCCTCCCTCTGTCCCCCTCCCCTCTCACCATCTGTTGACCTCATGTCATTTTGCCTTCCTTCACCACTGCTGCTCCTTTTTCTTCCCCTGCTCCTACCCGTTTGCTCCAGCAACTCCCCAACTTGGTTGCCTTCTCCTAAAATAGCAAGTTGGAGAGAGAGAAAATAAACAAGAGAGACGCCCTTTAGTTTTGCCCTCCGCGGAGTCGGAGGGGGAGACGGGGAGAGAGTGAGTGTGTGTTTATGCGTGTGTGACTGGTTTTCTGTGCTTTAGCTGATCCCTGCCAGTGCAGCCTGAAGCCCTCGCAGTCAGCCAGCCGGCGCCTTCAAAGGCTCCTCCTCGCTCGCAAACTATATGGAATTAACTTAATGGAAACTTGCAGAGGTGCAGTGCGAAAGACCGACTTTCAACCCGGACAGGCTTCGTGCAGCGCGCCGTATTCATTCTCATAAAAAGCGCGGCCGGCACAAATGTGGGTCCCTTTTGTATGCTTCCAAGACACACAGGCTCTTAATATACTTTAAAGCACTGCCATAAGGCGAAGGTAGTGTGTGCGCGCCTCAGTGCGAGTGTGGGTAAACACACACACACACAGTCTCTGAAAACTAGGCATCAAGTTCAGCCCCCCAATCCCTTCCCCCACCCTTTAAGAAAATATAAATCACATGGCATTCTTCGCTTATGACTCATTGTCTCCATTTCGCAAATGTTTTACTGCCTTATATTTCTCTCCCCTTTCTTGGCTTTGTCCGTCTTGCTCCCCACATTCCTCCTCCTGTGTGTGTGTGTGTGTGTGTGTGTGTGTGTCTGCCCTTATTTTCATCTCATTCTGTTCTTTCTTTTCTTCTTTCTTTTTCCTTCACCCCCCCCCCCCCCCCCCCCCCCCCCCCCCCCCCCCCCCCCCCCCCCCCCCCCCCCCCCCATCCCATCCATCCACCGTGCTCCCTCCCTTCTCTCTTTGCAGACAGATTGATTCCAGATGTTGCTTAACTCTACCCTCGCTCCCTCCTCCTGTTCTTCTGCGTAAACGCCTCCTCCTCTTTCTCTTTCTTCTTTCCACTCTGTCCACTGTAGAACCAACAGTGACTCTATAATTTGAAGGCTGGGTATAATTTTGGTCTGGATTTCCGTGGCGTTCCAGTTTTCCTCGCCTCGTTTTTGGAGCTGGTGCTGCGCCTTCATCTCAACTTGACTGCGAATGTGTTAAAATTACTCATTCAAAATATTTAATGGCCTATAATTCTCCGCATGTGGTAGTAATACAGTGAAATTATCACATTTCCTGAGCTGCGCCGCTGAATGAATGTACCGCAAACACTGATCAAATGCAACGTTCGGCAGCAGTTTTTGGTGCTCTGAAACCAGACTGTGAGTCGAGCCCTGTTAGAAATGCTGCACAGTGTTGGAAAGTCCCAACATGCATCTCTCTTTATTTGAAATTGGAAGATTTTTTTTTTCTCATTCCCGTTGACATTGCCCAAGGCTTTGTGGACTTGAGATTCTGCTCTGCTCAGTGCCCCCCCTTATAGAGCTCCTCCATACGTGCCATGGTGAGCACCAGCAGCTTTTCACACACTAAGTATTTTGCTGAATATAAGCCTGTCCATTCCCGCTGTAAATGCGGCGCACCAAGGAGAGCGTTCCCCCTGGGGACGAGGCACGAGGGGGAAATTGGTTCCAGATGAAACAGGAAGTGCAGAGTGGAGACAAAGAAAGGGCTGTTTCAGACAGGGAAAAGGGAGGACGGGCCCCCGAGCCTGGACACAAACACACTTAGAGTCAGAGTTTACTGCCTGCGCATCAAAAGAAAAAAAAAAATCTCATTCTTACCTATTCTTTACATTTTTTTAAACTCATGCTCTCCCTCCCCCTTGGCTTCCCTCTTTCCAGCTCTGTCTAGACAACCCCCCCCCCCTCCTCCTCCTCATTCATCCAAACATCATCAGCACATCTGTTTTTGGTCTTAGCTCAAAACCTCCAAGTCCTGCTCTCACAAAGAGTTGCACTGCATAAGCCATCTCCTCGGGATCAGCTTTGATTGCTGTTCTCCTGTATGTTTATACAAGGAGTGTGTGTCGATCCGCCGTCACCGCGGCCCTCTGCCTCACAAAGCTCTGCCCTTGATTGGCTGGATAAATGCTATCAGGAAGTGATTCCCGCAGGAGGCAGCCGGAGGTCAGGGCCAGGAGGTTAACTCTGTTGACTCTCCTCAGAAGCCAAATCTGGCCTTCTCGTGGCTGCGGCGTTACACGGCCCACACTCAAGCTGTTTGCTGTTTGAATGGACGGGCACATCCAGGCCGAGGGGGCAGCACATGGATCTGAAACGTTTCGTCTGCTCCTTGCTCCCGCACATTAAATGCAATGAAAACACCAGCAGTTCAAAAGACTGCCACCCCATCCCCCAACACACACACACACATGTGCGCGCACACATCTTTCTTTCACCCCCCCCAGACTTGCCCCTCCTCACCCCTTCCCTTCTTGCCTCGGCATGAGTCTCACTAGGCGGTCATGTTTTCTCTGCGAGGCATGCCAGCAGGCTCGACTGTGCTGGTGTCATCTCTCTCACTGCTGTCAAAATACCATCGTTTGGTTAACTTTCCCCATTGTTCCAGTCTCTCTCCTGCCCCCACCCCCCCCTTCAACCTCTTTGTCTTTCTGTCTTTTCCTTTTGCCTCTTTCTCACCTAGCTCTGCGGCAAACAATGGCTGCTCTTGCCGGGGCAGAGTGACGCGGAGGAGAAAATAATAGTCAGAGAGAAAAGAGAGGAAGAGAGATAGAAATAATCTAATTAAAAGTAATTACTGAGCAATTAACCACAACACTGGTTTCTGGGGCAGGGTCGACAAGGGATGGGGGGCTCTCCCTCTGCTTGTGGATTTTGATTGGTTATTGTGGCAGAATATGAAAACCGCAGCAATGGTTCATCAGTCACGGCATCCACACAGGCTGTTAACTGTTAACTTAATTCACTCAGTCTTTTTCTTCAGGGAAGAGTCTTCTGTCCTTCTCTGAACTTTGTTCTTTTACCGAGCATCTTTTTTTTCCATAATCACAGGAGGTGAAAAACAATAGCACCAGACTGATTTTTGGATAAGCATTAAAAATCCTTTGTGATAATAACATAAGATATATACCATCTCATTTTACAACGCTTTTCTGGAGTTAGTTGGAAAACCAGATTTTTTTTTCTCTGAAAGTGCATTTGAGTCGAAATGTAAAAGTTTCAGACTGTCATGCTGCATCCACTCAATTTTCAAAAGCCCTGCCACTTACACCGCTCTCTTCCCTCCTGTTGTCTCTTGCAGAACAATGAGCCTTTAAACCCCGGTTTCCATGGATACCCACCTCACAGTCAGGTAAGAGATTAGTGACTGCTTGCCAACCTCTGGAACAATGATTTAAAAAAATTATGTAACGCAGAATCCTTGACTCTTGAGACATGCTAGTTTTCAGCCACCTCGTCCCCTTTAAACACTCCTCCACCTCTTTCACTATCCACTGTTGTGTAGGGAAAATGAAGCAGAACTGAAGCCTTATGCCTCTTCTTGTTGGATAGTTGCAGTGTTGATGGTCTGGTTGCTCCTAAAATTTGCCCTAAATGTGGCCATGTTTTTGCGTACAGTATAATCCACATCATTTTAGAAGCCAACTCATCATTCTCTTTGTCCAGGGGAACCTTGTGTCGTCCATCTAGGCCCATAGCTGCCTCTGTTGTGCTACTATATCATTACCGAGACAATTATGAAGTCCCGCAGGGGCATTTTCATTTTTCTTCTGCTGCAGCCTTTGGAAGTGTATAAATGATGGCTGTTAGAAGAACTGATGAAAGGGGAACTGGTAGTGATTGAGTTTCCCTTTCAAAGGCTTGACCCTCAGAAAGAAAGCAGAGAGAAATAACGCTATCAAATATTTTTAAGCTAAGCTCTGCATACGGCGCTCTTTCACAATCCCGCGCCTATCCTCTCACACTTTCTCTCCTTTTTTAATGCCTCTCTCACTCTCTCTGTCTCTTTCTCATTCTAAGTGTCTCTCCATGCATATTGCTCTCAGTAATGAGTGCCTTATGTGTGCAGCACAGCGGCAGGGCGGCTTGACTATTTTCTTATCTACCTCCAAGCAGCAGAGCACATTGAGCGGCTCAAACCAGCTCAGAATTTGTGCGTGTGTGTCTTTGGTGTGTGTGTGTCTTTGGTTTGTGTGTGTGCACGCGCGCTCAAACCCCATTCGAGTGTGCTCGTGAGAAAGGCCTCTGAATCTCGAGAGCTGGCGTGTGCGCACCTTTTGTTTGTGTGCGTGCGTCCTTGGCTCATCGCTGGGATGTGCAACTCTCTGGCAGTGCCACAGGAGGGGAGTGTTGGTCTGTGAGCCTGCTCGCCCCCAGCCCTCGCTCCCCACATCACAACACGGGTGATTCTCATAGGCCTCATCCCCTCTTATGTATTCCTTTTTGTCTCCCCGCTCGACTCTCCAATCCCGCTCTACCCTTGGCATCCCCTTTCTTGGGAGCGCGAGTCTCTGAGAGTGCGGAGAGGCCGACGCCGTAAGAATTCGACTTTCAGGTTCAAAGTTAATTTTATGTAGATTTCGATTTTTTTTCCCCCCTTCCTTGTATCCAGCATTCAGTTATTTCTGTTTGGGTGCTGACCTGACAACAAACAGGAAAGGTGGCAATAGAGAGAAATCAGGCAAAAAAAAAAGGATATGATAGGATGAGACGGAGAAGTGGAGCAGAGGTGAAGCAGAAATGGAAGCAAGTTATTTAAGATGGCTTGCCTGCGGGGCAGAGAATCATACAGTCGTCAGCTGCACAGTCAGAGCAGTCTTATATTCCAGTCTCGGTCCGCGCCGCGCCTGCCCAGGTTCGTCTGCTTGTAAGACAAACACCTGGGCCGGGAACACTTGTGATCTGCACCGCTCCCCTTGTTATCTGTTAAATTTGGAGCCGACGCACACTGCTGCATTTGTTTTATAAATGATTTAAAACTCGTCCTCGCTAATGTATTCTGCCCTTGAGCACACATATTAGGAGTCTCCAGCACACTAGCTGCTGGTTATCATGCAAATGGAGCCGGCCAAGCCCAGCTCAGCCGGGGTTGGCTTGTTCACCGCTGCTGTACATTTGTCTCAGTAATACTCCTGTCTAATGTTATGTATGCGTGCTTGAAGTGCCTCTAGGTCTGCTTGTGTCAATATGAGCGTGTTAAACGGTGACAGGCTCCTGTGGGTGCCTCCTGCTGCTCGCTGTGAGGGGGTAAATGCGTGTGTGTATGGGCATGTGCATGGCAGTTCTGACCCGTGGGGCCACACATGTCAGTCTCCTGCTGTTTAGGTCACACAAATGATGAGGGCTCATAATGCACACACAAAAAAACGTCATAGAAGCCGCACTGTTTAGCATTTTTCTATTGTTAGCTCTACTGTATTTAAATCTAATTGCAGGTCATAACCTTCGCTGGGGTAATTGCAACTCTCCTGAAAATGTTCTGGATTATTCTTATAGAAAAGTTAAGCCTGTGCTATTGATTATCTGTAGGTGCTGCATTTGAAGGAGCAGGCCTTTGTTTGAATTAGCTGATGAGTGTGGGATGGGTATGGCCCTTTGTTTGGGTCCGTGTGTGTGTGTGTGCGTGTGTGTGCGTGCGCGTGCACGCATGCCGACCAAGGTGCAACAGCACAAATGTGATCACAGCACATCTTTGTGTACATTATGTCCATGTGTTTGTGCGCGGCTGCATGTGTTTATCACTGTGTTCAGTCTGTGCGCTTAATCCTCAGATCATCCCCTATTCATCCTCTCATCCTCCTCACTTACAGCCCTAATCCTGTCATCCCTAGCTCTCTTTTTTTTTTCCACCCAGCCCTTTATCCATTTATCTCCCTATCCCGTTATCTCTCGCTCGCACCCACCGCTCCTCTGTCCCTTCCCCCCATTCTAGCCCAGCTCTCTTCTTTTGCCCCCTTTCTTCCCCCACTCCACCACCACCACCTCCAATCACATATCTTGCCCTCCCCTTCATCCCTCCATCCCCCTGGACCCAGTTCTAGCCAGACTCAGCAGATGTCTGAAAGCTTGGCATCAGGGATTTTTTTCCGCAGAGTTCAGTCCCTCCCATATGAAAATGCGGTGCAAGGAACTGCACTCTCATCTCTGCAAATTAAGCGCCTCCTAACAATACAGTGGTGGGAAGTGAGGGAACTGAGCCCGAGCCAGAAGAAAAAGGCGCAATGCAGCGCGGTACAGATTCATGTGCAGGTTGAGGTTTAGATACTGGAATCGGGGGCTGGCTCTTCTTCAGTTTTGTGAGACTTCCATCTGTGTGATGAAGGCAGCTGCAGCAGAGAGATGGTGATCTAGGAGCCTACCCACGCAGCTAGCTACCTAGCTGTCTACCGACTGGCCTACCTACCGCTGCTTTTTGGAGCTGACAGGCTGCCACGCAATAAATAAATCATCAAAAAAAGCTGCAATGCAGTGGGGGTCGCATTCGTGTTCTGTACTCTCAGGCAGCCAGTGCGTGGATAGAAGACAGCATCTTCTTCCTTCCTGTTCCTTTTTCTCTCTCCAGAGGTTTGAAGAGACAGCAACAACAGCTTTCTGACTCCATCTAGACACGGGGTTAGATGGCTACATGGAAGGATGGATGCTTTGATGGATAGGAGGGATTGAGGCTGAGAGGGGAGGGAAAGTTTTAAAAGAGGGGCGGGAACAAGAGGAAGCAGAGGGGGAGCAGCAGGACGTGTAACGCGAGCGTGTGAATGACAGACGCAGAGCAAAGAGAAGAGAGAGAAAGGAGGCGAGAAGAGACTCAGGCTGTCAGGAGGAGAGAGACAGAAAGGCCCGAGGGGGATCAGAGCAGCGGGGCCGGGGAGACGAAGAAAAGGGAGGCGGAGAGTGACAGGCAGACGAGGCTTGCGTGCCGGAGAAGTGGAAGACGGGACACACACCGGCGAAAGGGAAGGAGGAGGAAGAGGGAGTGAACGAGGGAGAATTTGAATGTGTGAGACAGACGTGGACTGAAGCCACCGTCAGCTCATGGTCTTGGAGCGCAGGCGGGAGAAAGGAGGAACGGGGGGAGAAACAGAGGCACAGAGGGAAGGGGAGAGGAGAAGGAACGGGAAAGTGGAGTGCTGGTCAGCAGTTGTTCCTCTAGATCAGACAATGATGGGGCTGTACTACCCTGCAATGCTGCCGGTAAGTTCACGCCTTAAGTAGAGCTCCTTTCTATAAACAACTCGTTGCACATGTTGAGAACTGCAAGATTGTTTTTTTTACTTTAGTTTAGTTTGGACTGATGAAACAGTAATTAGTGTGCTGTTTATGGTATGGCCTGTTTTACTTTGCTGTTTTTTGGCCCAGGTGAGGCCTTTGTCAGATAGTTGGCAGGGCATCAGGATAACAGCAGGGCTTGTCCCTGCAGCTCGACTCCTTTCGCTCTTTAACTCTTTGCGGCCAAGTACCTTTAATTCCTTTGGAAGAAATAACACCAATGGCTTATTGCTACATTGAAATTATGCAATATTTTGTCCTTAGAGTGGTGGCAATATGCGGAGAGGTGAATTTGCACAGGGATTGCTGATAACAACATGTTTGTGGCTGTGTTAAAGTAGTTACTTAACATCGTAATATATGATGTTTACACAGTTGATGTGTGCTAGGGTGCTCTTAGCATATGGTGGGCGTGTCTGTGCTACTTTAGCTGAGAGACAGCCTGAGGATGATAGCTGTTCTCTGGCTCTGTTCTAGCTTGTCTTGCGCTCTGGTTTTGGGTTCCTTTGGGCCTTAAAAGGGTGGGGGAGTTGGGGGTCGGGTTCGGGAGAGGTGACAGGGAGGCAAACGCAGCCGCCGCCTGGCTACCTGTATCGACACGCATGTACAGTCGGGTATTGCACGCTCCCGCCATGCTGACTGCACACGGTGTCATGTTATATTTCATATGTATGTGCTTGTGTGTGTGCGCTTGCGTGTGTCATGTCATGTCATGTGCACAGAGAATGAAGCCCGAGATTTTGTGAAGCGATTCGACGTTGTCATCCAAGCTGTCTGTGCAGTTTAAACTTCATCTGTCTGTGGATTGAGGGAGACAGGTGCCAAGCCACAGTTGTTTCTGTACACCAGAGACTCACACACACACACACGCACACACACATGCACACAATTGCCAGTTGTTGCTAGGAGTACTTTACTACCCCCCTCTCTTATGACACAACAAACTCAGACACAGAGTTACTATTAATGAATACACTGCAACAACTCTGTCTCTGGTAACACACCCGCACATATTCACAACACCTGCGTATGACCTGTGTGTAAGACTTGCTCATTGGTAAGCTCCTGGTCATCACAGATACATTACTGAAGAGATGTAGACACTTTCATTAAAAGTAGTCCCTGCAGTGTTTATACTTAAGATTCAAAGTAGGCCGCGGTGTAACTTTGTGGAATATTTTTCTTTATTTGGTCAAAAAGTTACAACCACCCACAGTGCACCTCCAAGTCTGCACAGTGACGCAGAGGTGTAGATTGTTGTTCATGTGTTTCTTCCTTTTTACCTCTCTTTCGCTCTCTCTCTCTCTCTTTCTCCCCACTCCTGTTTTCCTTCCCCCACAGGCTAAAGCAACTGTAAGCTAAACACATTATTCCTCTTCAAAGAGAATGACGCCAAATGGAGGATGGCGGTAGTAACCAGAGGGGTGTTAGAGCAGCGGGGGGAGGGAGGGAGGGTAGTTCCATGTGGGAATGCGCTTTAAAGGTGACACGCCACCAGCCACACTGTCCTCTGTAAGATTTATGGTCCCACACTCTATTTTGGTTGACACGTCTCTATACTGCAGTTTGCACTGTGGGTAAGACTGAATGTTAAAGGCTGCTGTGTGTGTTAAAGCCACCACTGAAGAAAACTAAAGCTAAGAGCTCGCTAGTCTTCTTACCCTGCATTGGATTTATGGAGGGATGACATGTCGAATGAATTCAATAACATTGATTTTTTTTCACTTTAGTGAGATGTGTATAATGTCTATATCATGAAAATCAAGTTACTGCTACATGCACAGGAGATTATTTTTAGTGCAGCTATAACGGTCACATTTAATGCTGCAGGTGTGTACGCTTTAACATTTTCAGGTGGCTACCTGGCTCTGGCTCGATTGTAGACGGCCACGTCTACGAGAGCGGTAGATACTGTTCACACCGTTCCGCCTTCTCGTCTTGGTTGTCAATGAGGCATCCTCTCTCGCAACCAGTCGTCTGATCGGTGTAGAGATTCGACTCTTTTCAGTCTGTCCCTACATGTCAGGTAGCTAATGCTAGCTAACAGCTGTCTGCTGGTATCAGGTTGATGCCAACAAACACAAACAGCAGGAGCAGGTGAATTAGCGAGCAGGCTTTTGTGCTCGATCCACGCTAAAACAGATGCTGCAAAGTCACGATCTATTTATTTGAAGCACAAACCATGGCTGTATGGCATAACATGTATCTTTAAATATATTTAATAATGATTACCTTGCAGGTGGTGGAGGCCCTATGTTATTCTGTAGCAACTGTTTTACATATATTGGCCTAAAGAATATGATTCTATTATGTTTTAGCCCTGCTGTATTTTACAGGGAAAAAAAGATGACTCAAAATTGTCAGTTATCCCTCTGAGGTTTGAGGGTTGAATCGCCTTGAATTTCTATCATGTTATACTGAGTGACAGATCAGCATATTCAGCTGCATGCTTGACAACACCTCCCGAGGAAATATTAAATATATTTGATAACATTTGAGACGATCCAGACAGCGTGTGATCTTGGGACAGTGTGCGCCTCTTCGCAGTGGGGGTGGGTCGGGGGGGTGTGCTGATTCTGGAGACTGGCCTGTTTGTGGTTGTGATTGTGTTATTACCATGGCAGGATGAGAAACAAGCACTGAACCCACCTTTTCTCTCTGTTTCTTTCACAGTTCAACAAGATTTAGTCGGCGTAACTGTCGATGTGTGTACATTCAGCATGCTTGTCATTTCCCTCCCTATTCCCACGTCACCTCCAGAGGTGTTGTGTCACCCCCTAACCCGACCTGCTTAGAGCTGAGCCCATGAAGAAGGGTGTCGAGCCGACGCGCCGTTACACTGATTCGCTTGCAATGCCGCGAGTGGCATCCGAGTATTTAGGCTGCCTAACTGTTCCACCTCCAATATCATCTTCACAACACTGCTTGGTGAGCCAGCATACGGCGACAGGCCTTAAAGGAATTTGCAAGGGATCCACACCCAAGTCTGTTACCCTCAGGGTTATGTGCACATTTGTGGGAGTGTAACTGCATACACATGAGAAATGGACAAAATTGTACAGCTGCAGTCTCATAACAAATTGACAGGTGTGTGATTTTCAGTAAGTGAGTGGTAAAAAAAAACCCCTACTATTTCATTATTCATTATACTTTAGCTGTGGATTATGGGTATTTTGTGTGTTGTAACTCACAGAAAGTGACGGATAGAGCCCACATCTC
The DNA here is from genome assembly GCA_028564955.1 of Terapon puta. NCBI lineage: Eukaryota > Metazoa > Chordata > Actinopteri > Centrarchiformes > Terapontidae > Terapon > Terapon puta. Next base: position 16,633,113 of record JAOXYL010000045.1, read on the forward strand.
ATTTTACAAAAGCAGAAGCACATTTCCACTTGTTACTACAGATTAAGCACTAAACCAGAGTGCAGAGTAGTCTGGATCGGTGGCCTAATGCACTGTGTGACACTGCTCCACCTCAGGGTTAACTGTTCTCCCCCTGCCCACACCGCCATGATGATATTGTCCAACACTAATGCCGCTCTTAACTGCTTCAGCCCGAGGCTGGATTCGGTGAGTCGAGGTGTGAAAACACTCCGCATGTTACCTCACACCAAAGCGCACATACATGCACAGCGAGCAATGCGACGGGCAGATGTGGTGCAGCAGAGCTCTAAATGTATGCGGCATCTCCTAGGTTACCTGCTCCTGTATGACAAACAGCGCTGTGACATCGTACCTCTGCACACAGCGAGTCCTAGCTGACACTGCAGCAGTAAGTAAGTGGCCTTTGGGGGTTTTTACATTTAAACTTCTGCAAAAGTCGTGACAGCAGCGTGCAAATTTCCCATCTCCGATAGAGCAGTGCAAGACTGTACCAAGCAATTCTTCTTGTTCCTCTGCCAGTGCGGCAAGCATGTTAAAACATTCAAAACCTGTGCTGGCTTGATTTGCATATTTCCTTTGGGTGCTTGTTGTCTTTAGTATTGGCTTTATGGATTCTTGATGTTGTGGGGTTAGAAGCTCGCTCTGCAGTTGCATCCTTTGTGAATGAGTCTGGATTAAAGGTCAGGGACATTCTTTAAGTGTAAATGTCAAGCAGTGATTGGACATGAGCGACTGAGACACAAAACCATGTCTTAGTCATAGTAATTGTGATTTGGAAGATAATGAGCACATTAGTGAGTGACACACGAGGCAGCACGCCTTGGGGCGAAGGCTGAGACATAGATGGAGGTTAAGTGTGTTTAGACTAAGTTAGCCTTTTTTATTATTTAGTAGAAACACTGTCAACACCTAATTGTGTTTTGCTGAGAATTGTGTATGTCCTTCAGGAATATTTACATGCATTTACATGCAAGTTCATCCACCCTGATACTCAACATCGCTAAATGAATGACTAACTGACTGATTTAAGTCTGATGAAGAAAGAAACAATGTCTTATTTGGGTCCATTTAAATTGTATTTCTGTTACGGCTTTCCTTCTTGAAACATCAGCCACAGCTAATGATTTTTTTTTTTGTGATTAAATTGCTTAGAATTTTCCAAATCGATCAAATAATCATTTTGTGAGAGTACAGGAGAAAATGATGTTTGATAATATCTCACAGCCCAGGTCGGCGTCTTCAAATGTCCTTACTTTGTCCAACCAACTGGCTAAAACCCAAAGGTTTTCAGTTTACTGTTATTTATGACCGAAAAAGCAGCCTCACATTAGAAATTATGGAAGAAGCAAATGGTTGGTATTTTTGCTTTAAAATGAGTAAATTTATGATTTGATTGTCAAAATGGTTGCAGATTAAGTGTCTCTCCACTGACTGATTGCATCCTGGTCTTTATGTGCAGTTCTAAACGTTCTGGGACACAAAGTCCCAAAGAAATATGGTGATAGTTTAGGGAGTGATGCTGTTCTTTTCTTATGCTGTTATGTTAAACCACAATGTTACTACTTAATACTCAGTCTATTACTTGATTTGTCTTCAGTGATTCTTTTTTTAAAAAATGAAAAATACGTTTTACCTTTAGATAATTTTCATCCATGTGTCCTCTGAGTTTGAGCCAGTGAACAACCCAAGGGACAACCTTTGTGTAATCTGATTGGCCCACAGTCAGGAAGGGGAGACGGGAGCTTCTGCACAGAGGCGACCGTATAAGGAAGTGGGCTGTGGCCTGCGCTTTGATGGACATTACGGTGCAGCAGAAGCTTTGAGTGACTTGAGGGGCGGGTGCTGGAGGTTTTTAAAAGCAAAAAAAAAAAAAAAAAGAATCTCCCTCTGGCTTTCATCAAGCGTGGCAGGCAAGGACGAAGAGGGAAGGGGAAGAAGAAGAAGAAGACCAAGGAGGAGGGGTGAACAGAGGCATACTTGGTTGTCCAACCACAGGAAAAGACGAGACGGATTGCAGAGGGAGAAGACGCTGTAAAGAGTGTCTCTGTCTTCAGCCAGGCAACTTCACAGACACAAGATGGTTCCAATAGACAAATTGTTATGAATTAGCATGATTGATGACTTTCAGTAGCATCACAACTTGGCCGCTCAGTCAGTGTTTTTGTGGCCGGCGTGCGCTTCACTTGGGTGGCGAGAAAGTCAGCAGACAGACACAGACGCACGCTTGAAAGGTTTGCCGTGAAAAGGCCTCTCCTCCCCCTTCATCCTCCCCGTGTGCGGAAAAACATATGGTGTCTCAGGTAACAACGGCTGTGTGCTTGTGTGTGCGGGCATGAGGCGAGAGAGAAACCGTGCGGATGAATAGGTCCTGCTCCAGATGGTCCTGTTTTATTTGTAAAAATCAGATTGTTGATTTAAAAAAAGAAAAGCCACTTCAGACGTTTTTTTTTTCTTTTTAACTTCGCTGTGATCGCTTTTTGTGTCATTTTAATACAAAGCACTCGCTTGTTTAAATGTCTCGCAGCCAGTTCTGCGTCTTATTTCACAGTGCTGAGACTCAGTTTGGGGGTAAGACCAGACATGACTTTAATAGGTTGTGTCATTATTTCCCATAATCGGCCTCCCCGTAAGCCCCCTTTTCTTTTTCCATTATTTCTTTTTTCCCCTCTCCCCCTCGACTATATGATGCTGCCATGTAGGGCAGTGCTGCTCCTTAGTCAGAGGGTTAGGAATGCCTGTGTAGACTTAAGGGTGTACCGCTCTCTACTCTGATCTTAATCCACTGACAGCTCTCATTTGCCTCTCTGTCTGTTAAGAGTTCATCTACTCACTCGCTCAGCTCAATCACGATGAACCCTCAAATGAAAATAACACACGTGGTCACAAGCACTGTGCCGGTGGTCTTTCACCCTCTGCGGCAGGAGCCTAGATATCACAACACCTTTTAAATTTTTTTTTTCCTTCACATGACTAGTCATGTGGGAGCATTGTGTAATGACATCTGGTCCACTTGGTTCAGGCTCGGCAGTGCGTTATTCAGCCAGGAACCATGTGTCAGAGTAGACAGAATAAACAGAGCTTTTAGAAACCGTGTGCTCTGCATCTCTGGTGCCCTGCTGCAGTTTCTGAGAAAAGGCTAGATGATTGGTGTTCATGACATGGCGTCCCCGTTAATGAAATATCTCGGTTGTGGGAGACTCACCGGCTCTCCTCGACACTCTCATTCAGCGAGGCTTAAAATGCAGATGAGCACTCCTGTTAAAACATGATTAGGTGTAATTCCCTGCCCGCCTAATCACGAGCTTTAACCTCCTTGTTCTGTTGTCACTCTTTTCTCTAATTCTTTTACTCTCTCCTCTTTGCCTCTGCCAAGTATTTTTCGGTGTGTGTGACTCAGCCCTGGGCGAGGATGTGCCTATAGGACACACCCTTTAGTGGCTGAATACAGGCTACTGCATGTTTATGAGCTCACATGTCCTAACAAGTACACTTAGGCTTTGATATACGCTGGCCCGGGAAGGCTAAGGCCCAACCAATGAATTTTAATGGCTCATCGCCTGTTTTTGAACAGGTTTTTGACGGGTCCATTTTTATCGCTAGGTGACAGAAAGCGCGCACAATCAGCTTTCACACATTCTTTCCTAACATACATTCAGCCTTACCACAATGAAAGTGGCAGCGGACGAGTCTCCCAGATTTTTTCCCCTCATCCTGTTTTTGGATTACGCAGCCGTCTCTGATGCCTCCTCTATCTGTTGGGCCCAGACCCCAGAAGCTGTCTGTCTTTCAGATGGGCCCTTTTAGCCTCAGCCGGCTGTTTACAGCCAATGCGGTCGGCACTGCAGAAAAACGGCGAGCAGTCAGGCTATAGGATTAGAGAATGGGAGGGAGGGAGAGGGAGAGAGAGAGAGAGAGAGTGTGCTCGTTTGCTTTGCGGCATCTTAGTTACTCTGCCTAATTAAAAAGGCTGTCTGGAGACCGAGTGTCTCTAGGCGTCGCCCAGGCCAGATCCAGCCCACGGCAGAGACCAGACCAGTGGTTAATGGTGTTGGATGCCGTGTGTGTCATGATGCCTGGCCGGGTGGAGAAGGAGTAGCCCTGACCCCAAACACACCGGCCTTTTTCCATTAAGCCTTCTTTCTTTTACAGCTTTCCTATTCATCCTGCACATCCACTGCCTCTTACTCTCCATCTCTGGCGTAAAGGGATTTAGTAAAACCTTGTCCAGAATGTGTGCGGAGTCACCACACACACACACACACACATACACACACTCGCACACACTCACTTCCAAACTAGATAAAGTGTATGCATTGCAGCAGCGCAGCTATAAAGGATCTGCAGATGGTCCTGCTGCTGATACAGTCGTAACGGAGCAGAAAAGAGAGACCAGAGGCTCCAAAGTCCCAGCTGATCCACGGTTAATCTAAATTATAGATCGCCTTTTAAAAGGGAAAAAAAATGGCAAAGGGGAACAAACGTTCACACAATGCAGCAGTTGCTGTAAACATGTCACGGTTAACATGGCATAGTCGGTGTTTATCTCTCTCCGTGTCCATCCATCCCATAAGCATCTTTGTATCTCAAACCGTGTATCGAATTTTCTGACTCTTAATAATAGATGTGTTTGCAGTAAATATTTCATGGTCGGCTGACTGAAAACACATGCCTGTCAGAGATATGGAGGTAGAGGGAGGGGGAGAGGATCGCAGGGGGGGTGGGGTGGGGAAAGGGGGAGTAAGTGAGCGGTGAGGGAGAGCGAGAGAGTGAAATTTAATAGGCAAGGTTTAACCCCCTCATTCTACCCTCATCAGGACGCTGCAGCCGCGGCAAAAGGCTGACTACATATGTTAAGCCGTCTCCCTCTCTCTTCTCCTCTCCTCTCCTCTCCCTCCCTCCCTTACCCGCTCCCGCAGGGCTCTCAGGATTCGACAGGAGGACAGGACGGATTGGTGGCCCCACCCTTTGCAGCCTTTCCCCCTCCACCCCCTCCTCAAAACGGGCTACAAGGGACAGAGTTTGGCCCCGGGGCCATGTTTGGTGCTGGGGGCCAAGGCGCAGCAGAGGTAGGGGCCGGTGCTAACGGAGCCACCACCACTACCACCGCCAACACCAACAATGTAAGCAGCGTCTGTTTATAAATGAATAGTCTGTGAGATGTGCAGGTTTATTGGAGATGTGTTCAACAAGCAGCAGCGGTGTGTGTGTAGGGGAAATCCTCCACCTCTGTTTTTCTCATACTTGATATCTTGTTGTTTTGTTGTGGATGAAAGATTCTAATTATTTTTAATGAATAATATATTTAAAAATAAAAAAATCAATAAAATTGCAGCTGTAGCGTTGTACTAGTGACAATGGTCATAAACACCAGTGCCAGCAGCAATTTGACATTATTGTTATGTGAAATGCCTTCTCTGCTTTTAAATGGATTGCTTTGATTGTATTTGGTACAGTCATTTGTATTTCCCTCATAACATTTTTTCCTTTTTTTAACCAAATATCTACTACACGAATGTTGTTCCCAACAGCCTCAGCTGGACTCACTTACTTGCTTACACGCTTAACTAAGATGATGAACATTGTATATTATATAACATAACATAACATTATATATATAAACATTGTCAGTGTGAGCATATTGTCATTCTGCCGTTAACATTTAACTCCCTGCTACAGTCTTACAGAGCTGCCAGCAGGCTCCATACTCTTAGTTTTGTTATTCTACACAAATACAATAATCATATTTCATTGGAGAGAGATTATAATGCCTGTATTATAATGTTTATTTCATGCTAATATCAAGGCTGCACACAAATAGCTTTGTGCATCTTGTACTCAAACGCTACACTGTTGCCAGTAGGGTTCATTTAAAAGAACAGTGTAGCACAGCTTTGCCACAGTAATTATCATAAGCCATTTCATTACCCTTATCTTCACCTCTCTCACCTTCCTAACCATTTCTTATTCCTCTCTCTCTCTCTCTCTCTCTCTCCCCCCCTCTCTCTCTCTCTTCCTCCTCTTTCTGTCTATCTCTACCCCCCCTACCAACAGGGAAAGGCAGAGGAGACATCCCAGGGGGAGGCGGGTGTACAGTGCGGTACTGGAGGCACAGGAGCTGGGGGCTCAGTTGGAGACCCCTCAGAGGCCAAAGGGACCCCGAAACGCCTCCACGTCTCAAACATCCCCTTCCGCTTCCGGGACCCCGACCTCAGGCAGATGTTTGGGGTAAGACACCGGGAATGTCGAGGGCCTCATTTTTAACGGGATCAATAAATCAGTCTAGGCACCCCCGAGGTCCTCCACGATGGGGGCCAGCTCACTAGGGGTGGGATTTGGGGACAGACAAAAGAGTCAAACTAACACAAAGGAAAGACACTCATGAGACTCTCCTGATGCTCGAGGGCACAATTGGCTGCTATGTGTGTCACTGTGTAAGCAAGAGTGACAAAGTGAGAGGAAAAAGGGGGACAGGGCAGAGTTCAAGGCAAAGGAATGGATAGAAGCATTTAGAAATGTGGGAAGTTGTCTTTTGTGTAATAGTGACACCTAGTGTGAAGCAGCTGCACTTCACGCAATGCCAGAGGCTTCTGGCTTTGCAGTAATGCCACCTTAAAAGACTGAGATCCAGCTAAGCCACAGACGCTGAGACAACTCACTGGTTTAATTTGATGATGTCTTTGCTTGTATGATTTTTAATTTCTTTCCTCCAATTTGTTTGCAGCAATTTGGGAAGATTCTGGACGTAGAGATTATTTTCAATGAGAGGGGTTCAAAGGTAAGTGGGCAAAGATCTTTTGAAACTGCACATAAATTCTCCCCGACTGTTGACAGTATTTCCCTCTTTGCATGGTGCTTCTCTCTTAATGTGACACTCTGTGTCACAGAGGGAGTCATTGTTATGAAACACTCAATTATCTATTAAGCAATGTCAGTGCACTCCAAGGTCTGAGGATTCACAGATTCTCCTCCCTCACTCTCCACGATCCCTCATGACGTGCCCCCTCACTCACCGCCAACCTCTTTAACCTCTGCCGTGTACCACAGGGTTTTGGCTTTGTGACATTTGAGAACAGCGCAGACGCAGAGAAAGCCAGGGAAAAGCTCCACGGCACATTGGTGGAAGGTCGTAAGATTGAGGTAATTTTCCTCTCTCTCCCTCTCTCTCGCTCTCCCTTCTTCTCTTCTGTCTTCTCTCTGTACTCCCATCATAATTCTGCTTGATCACTGACTGCCAGCTAGCTCCCATCCTCCCTTTAGTGATATGCTCTGATGCAGCCCACTGGTATCCCACTCCCTGGTCCTCTGCAATGTGTTTTTCGTTTTTGAATCTAAAAAAGACTTGTTTTTTCCCCTTTTTGTGTTGTTGTTTTTTTTTATTTGGTGGGAATGATTGGGGGTGCAAGAACACTACATAAGGCATGCTGGGTACCTTTCTTCTGCAGCATTTTTTTTCCACATTAAGCTGTTGCCTCTTCACCTGTTTTTTTTCCCACTGATACGCAACTTGTAGCCACACTGATGTTACAACTTTTTTTCTGAAACAATTGGAATGATGTTTATGTTGTCAGCACCGGAGGGCACGAGAGGAAGGCAGCGAAAGGATGATGCATGGCAGATTGCTGTCAGATGCTCTTATTTTCTTCCCTAGTGTAGAAATCCTTCTGTGTTCCCCCTCTCCCGGTGCTGTGGCTAAGTGGTTGTGACAAGCTTATGGCTCCTGGTGCAACAGCAGCATGCTGGGAATCACAGCAACACTTACGCATGTTCACTTTATGGAAGTCTGGATTCTTACCAAAGATCTGTGCACTTGAGTTTTTAAATGTGTGTATGTATGTACGTAAAGTCTTTGTGTTTCCAGGTTGTTCATTTTGATTTCACTCAGTATTGTTTTGTTTCTCAACTGAAGCATGTGCTGCGTTTTTGAAAGCAGTTTTTCTTCTTTGTTTTAATCGGGGTTTCAATCAGCCAGTCGTCCATATTGGATCTCTGAACCCAAGCCGCTGTAAGCCGGGATTTTTTTGCATGGGCTTACTGTGGTGATTTCCTTGTGGTGTGTGGGCGTGTGTGTGCGTCAGTTCCTGCATGATGGATGAGGCTGACCAGACCTTTTTTTTAGTTCTGTACTCTCAGTTTGGTCGAGAATGAAAGGCAGCCACCTGCATCCACTGGTACAACATACTCCCTCCGCCACCTCCACCTTCAGTCAATCAGCAAGCTGAATGGATACTGATGGAGCCAATTTGCCCTGCATCAGTCTCGCCCTTGTGTTTAGTCAACGACCGGTGTTGTCCTTGGCATTGCTTTAACCTGATTCTGTTTTTCTTCCCAAGTTTTGCATGATGTCAGTCACTCTGATTAATCGGGGAGCAGTTTGTCTTTGTTTTCAGTTGTCACTTTGCATGTACTCTGTCGTACTTGTAGTGGTGTTGGGCTGTAGCGAGTCACGTATCAGCTGCATGGTGGGCCAGCAACAGAAGTCTGTAGAGTGTGTATCTTTCTGTCTGTTTATGGTGCATGGGCTTGAAGAGACAAAAGGCTGGCGCGGAACGAATCGCGGGATTTCTGTTTACATATTCTTCCAACTGAGGAGAAAGGGCCAGACATTTCTATTTGAGGCAATGCTATCTGGCGGTTCTCCTTTCTTGCAGATGTTTCTCTTGCTTTAATTGGTCATATCATTTCAGAGTTTGTTGAACTATGTTCTCAGAGATGGAGATGGCAGAAAAATAACTGCAGTAATCATTCAGTTGTATGATCATTCAGAAACTCTGAAATATAGGCCCTCTGTATACAACAGTTATACATAAATATTTACCCCGCAGTTCATTGCTATCCACTGGCATGAGTTTAGTTGATGTAGCCTTAGTGTGCATGGTTGGTATTTTAATATGGAAATATGCCTAACTGAGACAGTGATGCAGGCAGCTGGATGTTTTTTTTCCTTGCATGTTTATTCTGTATGGCTATTATTTGAATTAGTTTTGGTGATGGGACTGTTGACTTACTTGTTCAGTTAGCATGAAATCAGATGCACCTGGGTGCCTCATAGTCTCGCCCCACTCAGTGACAAAAGGATGAATAGCTGAATTGCTAGTTTTCAGAGTATGTTTTCAATGACTGATATATCAAGGTTTGCTCCACTTAAGTGCTGACATTTCCTGTTCTTGGTGCATGCCAGTAGGAGATGGTTAGTGGTTATTCTCCTAGCTTAGCTGCCAGTAGTGTGCATGTATGTAGCTTATATGAAATAGAAAGAGAATTGCTGTGCTTCAAGTTAAACTGTACTTGTCTTTGTCTGGAATAAAACTCTGCGCTTTGAAGAAGTCAATTTCCTGTGTGCTTCCAATGTATTCATGTAAGTGGCCCAACTACAATTCACTTTGTCTCTACCTGCTTCTCTGTGATCGCATCTCATCAACATTAATTCTATATATAGAGTCCTTTAGACCTATATATGCTTGTGACAGTGTGTGTTTTAGTATGCACTCAAAAACATACACACCTCAGTGCATCTCCACCCACTCATGACTCTCCCTGTGATTGTGTGTGTGCTCTAACAGAAATGATAAAGTGGTCTTTGCCCATCACATCTTTCTGCCCCAGGCAGTTACATCTTGACGTCACTTGTTATTTTGACTGTAGGGATACCCTGCAAAGCTAATATAGAAAACAAATACTCAAGCCATTTAGTCACAATTGTGTCATCACATATTTCATTCTTCTGCTGCCATGACTGGCTGTACAGGAAGTGCATTAGGGTCCTTGCATGGTTTTGATCGGGAAATTACGTTAATGTTTTTTTTCCTGTTTTGCTTTTCGAAATGCAAAACGATGCAGTGTGTGAGTAGTAGCTCTGCTCAGTGGGTGGTCTCACAGAACAGTATTATTTTGTCCAGGAATCCCAATTTTATTATTTCTGTTTCCCACCCAGTGATGATATTGATGTAGAGATGTTAGCTATTATAATCTGCACCAGACGACATCAGCTACAAGCTTCACCTTGGTCCACTTGCTGCAGATATCTCCACAGAGACAATTACAGTGTGGGAAGGCGACTGCAGTTTGTACACGTCATTGATTTCAGAGAGTGCACACACGGCCACAGAGACCATGCTAAACCCTACAGACTCCCATTCACTAACCCCTGCTTGTAGGTTGCGCGTCTGTGGTTGATCTGTGTGGCTGGAGTGTTGTGACGGGGGGGGGGGGTGACGGCTTCTACGCGGCGCAGAGTTTTCAATCAGACATTTGAACACAATAGCGCAGCATAGCCGAGGTGTGTGTGTGTGTGTGACACAGCTCTGCATGCAAAAGGTTTGGTGGGGGAGGGGGGGCTGAGTGAAGAGTGTCATCGTCAGTGCATGGGCGTGTGCGGTGAGAACGATGAGAGTGAGTCGTGCCTGCAGTTCTGCATGTCTGACCACGCACACCCCTCACCCACCAGCGCTGCCCACACACACACACACACACAC
>JAOXYL010000045.1:16745743-16756295 GCA_028564955.1 Terapon puta
ACGCACTCATGTCGGTCATGGTTCATGAATCCAGAAAATTAGATGACTGTGACGCTTCAGCTTGCACCACAACAGGTGGTGAAAGGCAAACAATCATTCACTCTGAGCACATGCTCTATTAGAAACATGATTACACTGAATGTGGACTGTGTCTCTTAGTATTGGAACGCTTGCAATGTATGAATCACTTCTGCACCCTCAGATGCTCCTGCAGTGTATAATATGTTTTTTTAAGCCTGGTATCTTGTTGTCTCCATTGTGGCTCCATTTAACAAACTTTCTTATGATTTAATAATATAATTTACATGCATCTCGCTTTCTCAAACTCCCAGCGGCGCAGAAGCTCTGCCACCTGCTTGGGATGAATGTTATGGAGTTCACCAGAGCCATCCTCACCCCGAGGATTAAAGTGGGGCGAGACTACGTACAGAAGGCACAGACCAAAGAACAGGTAAAGCCCCGCCTGGCTCCATCAGTGAGATTTATGTTTGTTTTCCATGTTTATTTGGGTTTTCAGCTGTTCGAGGTAAAACCTGGACACGTTTATTTCCTATTTTCATTCTGTGCTTTGATGTCTTTCTGCTTGTAGGTTTATATTCTTTATAGTTTATATTCTCACATGTGCTCTCTTGCCTCAGTGGGCTGTGTGTTATTAACAGTGACGCTCTTTGTTTTTTGTCCAGGCTGACTTTGCTGTTGAAGCCCTGGCCAAGGCAACATACGAGCGGCTGTTCCGCTGGCTGGTCCATCGCATCAACAAGGCCCTGGACCGGACCAAACGGCAGGGGGCGTCTTTCATCGGCATCCTGGATATTGCCGGCTTTGAAATCTTCGAGGTGCAGATTGTTGGAGTTTCACAGACTAATTTCCTCAGAACACAAACTACCTGCCAGACATGATTTTGTTCTTTTACACTTAGCTTACACAAAATCCAGTGACCCAGGTTGTCAATCTAATATGTTGGAGTATCTTATTAGTGTAATCAAGTATGTAAGTATAAGGGCACTAAAGGAAAATACCACCATCATGGTAACTAACAGACTTCTGTGTCTTGCTTCCTTTCAGCTGAACTCATTCGAGCAGCTGTGCATCAACTACACCAACGAGAAGCTGCAGCAGCTCTTCAACCACACCATGTTCATCCTGGAGCAGGAGGAGTACCAGAGGGAGGGCATCGAGTGGAGCTTCATCGACTTCGGCCTGGACCTGCAGCCCTGCATCGACCTCATCGAGAGGCCGGTCAGTGTTCTCTGTCTGTTGCGATCAACCTGCTCATGACAGCGTGTGTTGAACGACTCGTGTCTCCTCAGACCAACCCCCCTGGTATCCTCGCCCTGCTGGATGAGGAGTGCTGGTTTCCCAAGGCCACCGACAAGACCTTCATAGACAAGGTGCTCCAGGAGCAGGGCACACACACCAAGTTCCAGAAGCCGCGGCAGCTCAAGGACAAAGCTGACTTCTGCATAATTCACTACGCTGGGAGGGTACGTGTGTTTCCCGTCCATAAAGGTGTTTCACAATCTGACTGCCCCCGTGGGAATGGCAGCTGGCTTGACCTACAACCTAAGTATGCTACAACTCTTAGAGGACAGCTCTTAAATGTTTAAAAAAGCAATGTGGAAACCATTATTCACATTCATATTTATAGCCGCAGATTCATCCGCATTCTCTGTATTTTCCTTATGCAACAAACTCTGTTTCTGGCCCGTATTGAGGTCTTTCTCGGAGCCCAGACTTTGCTCCTCCAGAAGTGCCGTTAACCAGGTCATTGCCTGCAAACAATAGCCCAGTTGTCGTGCTGCTGCTGCTGTAGGAAACCCACATCTGGTTCACATTGGTGTTAGATTGAGCCTTTGGTGCCTGCTGGTTACATAACGGAGGTTTTCAACTTTCACCTCCGTGCGGCGGTCTGCCATCTGCAAAGAGAAAACGATACGCCGCGGCATTCCAGAGAGGCTGCTTGTCAATCGGAGCGCGAAAGCCGATATCACCCCCAGAGCGGGAGATGAATGCGCCCTACCTGTTTCTCTTTCCTCTCTTGCAAATGTGTTTATGAACAGCGTAAAGAGCATCAGTCAGTCCTTTCTAAACAGCGGTCCTGGACCTGAGCCTCACCATGACAAACAGGTGAAAACTTTTGGATTCGTCCAGCGTTCGATTCTGGAGAGAACATTAAATTTGAGCCTCATCAAATAAATCCTGCATGACAGAGTGACACTGAAGAGGAAAATAAGTCCAAACACTGTTGAGTTTGCTTTTCTAGGATTCTGATTAAAGCCATATGCAGATCTTACATTCCTCTTCTCAGGTTGCTGGCCGTGTCAATTGCTTATTACGCTCGTCTCTAATCCAAAACTCTTAGCGCGTAGACGTCTGAAAAACACATACAAGTAAAAGTCATCATCGGGGGAGGCTAATCCCATCAACACAGTACTATGGTTCAATAAGACCCGACTGCGCTGTCAGTCAAATGTAATGTGTAAATTAAACAGAGGCTTTATTTAAACCCAAGTGCCAGTGCCTGTCGGTTTGATATAACCAAACAATTCATATTATCTCAGTATTGTGTATCACTGTTTCACTGTTTGATGTGATTACTACTCAGTGTATGGTGCCACATAGCACACGCAGCACATATGTTTCGGCATGTAAGATAAAACTCCTCCGCGGTATTTGGAAACACTTCTAGAGCCAGAACTATCCGTCACTCAAGACGCACTCCTCGGCCACGCACAGGTGAATCAACAGACCAGCAGCAGTTAATCGGAGACCTGGAAGTCAGTCCTCTCAAAGTTGACTTTCAAAGCATTTTTTTTTCTTTTATGCTGTTAACACTGGAGCAGAAAAGTAATGAAAAGGGGGATTGGATGACAGGCAGCAGAGTTTAAATCAGATTTAATGCTGGGTTGTTTTGCGTTTTTTCACTGTTCGGGATGCCAAACCTTTTGTAACCAAATTATTAAATAAGTGTGTGGTCGTAGAGTAGACGTGTTTGGATTTAAAGTCCTAAAAAAGTATTCTCATTTTTATTATTTGTTATGATAAAAAAATTAATTTCTTACCACTGAGCCTGATATATTTGAGGGCAGTTCAGCTGTACATTTTGTTATGCAAACACTAAATAACACTGTGTTACTTTAGGTGGACTATAAAGCTGACGAATGGCTGATGAAGAACATGGATCCTCTGAATGACAACGTGGCCACGCTGCTTCACCAGTCAACTGACAAGTTTGTGGCGGAGCTCTGGAAAGATGGTGGGTATAGCAACACATCAAGCTTTTAGTTATACAAACACACACAGTTTAATCTGTTTTCTAAGTAAACCTCCATTTGTTGGTATTGGTCCAGATCACTATTCACCTTACTACTGTTGAGTGACTGATGACACACAGACTAAAAAAAGCTTTTAAACACACTTATGCCCTCTTTTTAGAGAGTGCCGATATTAACATTTACCTGTAAATGCAGCCTTACAGAGTATGAACACGGCTTTCAACACTGCAAGGAGTATCATGAACAAGTGGTTCTCATACTGAATGAAAAGAGAAAATACACACTCTCTCCCTTCACGCCTCCTGAGTGTGAGTTACATTCAGAAGTGCACTTCTTGGTTTCTCTAAAGCCGGATGAGTTTTGCCAGCACAAACATTTAGGGTGCGTGAGGTGAGCCACACTGCTCTCAGAGCTGACTGACGGATTTATTGTTAATCCTGTATTTTCTCCCCCAGCGATCACGCCGTTAATATTTCAATCAGACAGGAAACGTGACCTCCATAGTCACCATTTCAATTTGACGGTTGTTTGACATGGAGTCGTGGACACGGTTATATAACGTTTTCTGGACTAATCTTTTGCCTTATTAATGTTCAGCTGTGATAACCCACAATGAGTTTTGAATAATAACACGGCAGTGATGGTACGAGTAGTATTACAGTGCATGAACTGACATTTATATACTCTCCAATCCTTCTTTTTAAACAGCTAATCGATGCTTTTGACAGTTTTGTATGTTTGCGGATGTATGGCTGGTGGGTGTATGTGTTTGCTCGCACACCTTTTTTCTCTCTCTCTCTCACTCCCCTGTCTTCTTTCTCTGTCTGTGTCTCTGTTGCTGTAGACATTCAGACGTTTCAGAGAGCCTCTTTCTATGACAATGTGTCTGGGCTCCATGAAGCTCCAGGTGAACGATAGTAACACTTGACCTCCGTTAATCACTGGCTTCTCCTCATCCTCCGCCCCGGTGGGATCATTGGTTCCCCGTCCTGTCCTGGCTGCACTGTGCACCCCCTTTTGAAAAAAAAGACTCCCCTCTGGCTTTGCATGGCTGTGCTGCTGTTGTATATAAAACCTCTGGTCAACATTAACATGTCAGTCTTTCATGTATGCTGGTCACTTACTGCCAATATTTATTTTATTTGTTCCAATGATAAGCCAGGTAAGGCATCTCTGTTTGTATCCATGCAAAAAATGAAATCTATTTTTTCAGTAGAATTCACACAAACTACAAACACTATTAATGTCAAAAGTCTGGAAAGCAGAGACAAGCAATATTATGCTTTTGATATCACACATATGGTAATATCTGCACGGTCAAATGGATAAATATTTAGGCCATGGTACATTTTTGTTGACTAAAAGGGGCAATGTAAGGAAAGGGGATCGGTGCTTAAAGAAGGAGTCACCACAGAGATTAGCAGTCAACTGCATCCACTGATATGGTTATATTAAAAATGAAGCAGTGATTATACAGTCTATTTTTGCATTCACCAGGCTCAACCCAGAGTTTGCAGCAGAGCTCACAGCAGATGGAAAGAAATATCAGTGTCCAAATTCATTTTAAGGAGGAAAAAGAATAAATTGAAGCCTCTCCTCCCTTAGTCCTGACATTTACACGTACTGACAGAGAGTACGTGAGGAACCTGCGCGCCAGATATCTGATCCAAGTCTGTGTCATTAATCTTTTTTTTATTAAAAGGCGATACACGTAAGCTGAGAGATGTCATGTTTTTTAAGAGACATGCAGTTGCGGTTTAGCGTAGAAAATCTTAATGGGGTCGTGTCCTTGATTTGAGCATGGGCTGTTAATTAGAAATTTAATGAAACTTACATTTATGATGAAAGCATAAGATGTGATTTTAAAACATCAGCCTAGTGTTGAGGTGCATTTTTTAAATAAACTGCACTGCTGCATCATGTTTTCCTCCTGAGGACTGTTGTTCTTAACCCCCCATAAAATGTAATATATCAAAGAGCTGAAAAGAAAACTATTAACGAAGGTTTAAAAGTTCCCTGTGGAGTTGTTGACCTTTAGTAGCACCATGGAGCTATTTTTCTTTGAGTGAGTCCTCTTTAGGTTTGTCACACGCAAGGAAGCACACGCACACACACGTGCTGCTTAACTAAGTCTTGCCAATGGCTCCGCGCTATTTCACTGATCGATGCTCCACAAGGCTCTTTTAAGTTTATTTTTCTTTGCATTTTGCCTTTTTTGGATATTTGAGAGTGGCGGCCCATGTTAAACCTGGGCAGGGATGATTAAGGTCTGCTGGACCCCCAAGATGTCATAAAGCAGGAAGCAGGATTGTCTAGTCATTCATTTTAGTTTAATCTGGGCAAAAATAAAGGAAACATTTTGAATTTACTCTCATATCTGTACCCAACAAGAGGAGAGTCAGTGTTATTTGCAGTTATTTCCTAATTGTTGAGATTAATTTAGATTAAATCCTGTAGTTGGTATAAAATAGCTTGAAAACCCCTCCTGTTTTTTTAGAAATATTCTAATGAATGTAACAAAATTACATGTTTATGTTTGTTTCCAAGCTGTATTAAATATTGTACTGCTGCTTGGACTGACATCGCCTTCTTCAGAACAATTTCTGAATGAACTGTTGTTCAGCTGGCTGAGAGAAAACAGCTCTGTGTTACCCTATGTTATATCAAACCAGCTGATGGTCTCTGGTCACAGCTGGTGAGACTCCATTGTCTGTACCCATGCTTTATTACAAAGTTAGAAAAGAGCAAATCCTGCTCATTTGAACACTTTAAACATTTCCTGACAGATGTCCACATTGGACTTAAACACCAATGAGAGATCTAAAAGTCATTTCGTTGGCTTTTCTCTTTTCTACAGTCATTTACATGGAACAGCACTTTACCATAATGTGATCTGTGCAACATGTTTATCAGTAAAACCAGCATCCCTAAAGTCACTACACCTACCCATGTGTCCCTGCATTGAAGGGTATCTTTCTCTTTCCTCTCATCTTTCATCGCCAGTCGACCGAATCGTGGGTCTGGACCAGGTCGCGGGTATGAATGAGACAGCGTTTGGTGCCGCCTACAAGACGAAGAAGGGCATGTTCCGCACCGTGGGGCAGCTCTACAAGGAGCAGTTATCTAAGCTGATGGCCACTCTGAGGAACACCAATCCCAACTTTGTGCGCTGCATCATCCCGAACCATGAGAAAAGGGTAAATGTTAAGATGGTAACCTTCAATAGCAGCTGGACTGAGTGTTGTTCCACTAAATCTACGGACCTAATGAAGCTAGACGTTAAGTCTCAAATACAATTATACAATTATTATATTACAGTTATATGTTGTGTGGGATTGATTCAATAATCGTGTATACAGCCAAATATCCTGAGGGTGGGTTTGATGAGATGTGCTTGAGCTGACCACAGATGTTGGCAGGAACCACTGATATGCTAAAAAAAAAGACCACCGCAGTCTCTGCTATGGTCATAGATGTTACTTACTCAAGTTCAGTTTACTCACAGTTTACCCATAATTTATCAATACATCACGATGTTCCTCTTCTTTATCTCTGCAGGCTGGTAAACTGGACCCCCACCTGGTTCTGGACCAGCTGAGGTGCAATGGTGTCCTCGAGGGCATCCGTATCTGCAGACAGGGCTTCCCCAACCGCATCGTCTTCCAGGAGTTCAGACAGAGGTGATGTCTTACCTCATCATGCCTTTTCTCTCACTTCCTGTTCATCATATTTAACACTGGTGCAGTTTAACATTGACTCCTGTCCTGAAAATGCCTTTTTCTCTCTGCTGTGTGTCCAGATATGAGATCCTCACTCCTAATGCCATTCCCAAGGGCTTCATGGATGGCAAACAGGCCTGTGAGCGAATGGTAAAGACTTGGCTCTCAGACTAGGACAAATGAAAGAATCCTGACTGTAGCCTCAGAGATCAGAGGGCTCACATTTGAAACTATATTATGACTGAGGTTAAAATTATGAAGGCTGATTTTTGGGAGCAATCTTCTGCTGCAGTTTCCATTTCCCCCCATTCACTGTCTCTACCTGTCTTTGGTAGATTCAAGCCCTGGAGCTGGACGGCAACCTGTTCCGTATCGGCCAGAGTAAGATCTTCTTCAGGGCCGGAGTTCTGGCCCACCTGGAGGAGGAGAGGGACCTGAAGATCACTGACATCATCATTTACTTCCAGGCCGTCTGTCGGGGATATCTGGCACGCAAGTAAGCCCTGCCCTGACTCGTCTATATATTTGATTACAAGCTAAAGTACATTTCACTTTGTTCACTTCTTCTCTTGTTTCAATGTTTCAGGGCCTTTGCTAAGAAGCAGCAGCAGCTCAGTGCTCTGAAGGTCCTCCAGAGGAACTGCGCTGCCTACCTGAAGCTGCGTCACTGGCAGTGGTGGAGACTCTTCACCAAGGTGTGCGCTTGTGCACATGTGTTAACGTTTGTCCGACAGTGCGCATTCGGTCAGATTCATCAGTTGGAATAATCCCCCGACACTTCCTCTGTTCCTGTAGGTCAAGCCTCTGCTGCAGGTGACCAGACAGGAGGAGGAGATGCAAGCTAAAGACGAGGAGCTGGTCAAGGTGAAGGAGAAGCAGACCAAGGTGGAGGGAGAGCTCGTGGAGATGGAGAGAAAACACCAGCAGGTCAGTGACCACTATATTCTGCAACGACAGTACCAAATGAAACTTTTTTTAGGACACTGATTGAGGGTTTTAACATTATTTGTGCGTAGCTGATGGAGGAGAAGAACATCCTAGCAGAGCAGCTGCAGGCGGAGACGGAGCTGTTTGCAGAAGCTGAGGAGATGAGAGCTCGCCTGGCATCCAAAAAGCAAGAGCTGGAGGAGATCCTTCATGACCTGGAGTCCAGGCTGGAGGAAGAAGAAGAGAGGAGCCAGGGCCTGCAGAACGAGAAGAAGAAGATGCAGTCTCACATCCAGGTATGTCCTGGGATATGTTTCAGATTGTCATTTTGAATGACTCAATTAATAAATATATACGATAATTATCTCTGCTGTGATAAAATGTTTGTGTGTGTAGGACCTGGAGGAACAGTTGGATGAGGAGGAGGCCGGCAGGCAGAAGCTGCAGCTGGAGAAAGTGACAGCTGAGGCCAAAATTAAGAAATATGAAGAAGACATTTTGCTACTAGAAGACCAGAACTCCAAGTTCCACAAGGTGAGAGAGGAAACCCTGAAGGCCAACAGGCTCAGGGTTTCGGATGGAAAGAAGTCTTGCAAATCAATATATGATTAGGTTGGTTTTATTTGAGAAACGGAGGGTGTCGTACTCTCCAACAAGCTCAAAGTTTCATATAGCTGAGTTGATGCTGGGAGTGTGCTAAGCTTCCTGTATCACTTTTCTTTAGGAAAAGAAGCTGATGGAGGACCGAATCAATGAGATGACCTCGATGTTAGCTGAAGAGGAAGAAAAGGCCAAGAACCTGGGAAAGGTCAAGAACAAGCAGGAGATGATGATGGTGGACTTGGAGGGTAAATAAGTGAAAAAGAGAATGTGTAGAAACCCGAAGTCGAATAATTAACCTGTAGAATTTATGATGATCTACGATGGTATGTGTACTCGATTTGAACATCAGATTCCTTTTTTTGAATTTAGAGAGACTGAAGAAAGAGGAGAAGACCCGTCAGGAGCTAGAGAAAGCGAAGAGGAAGCTGGATGGGGAGACGTCGGACTTCCAGGACCAGATAAGCGAGCTACAGACCCAGATAGAGGAGCTGAAATCTCAGCTGGGCAAGAAGGAGGAGGAGCAGCAGATGATGCAGGCCAGGTAGGAGATACACTGTGGCCACCATAGAGGGGAATGGAAACACCACAGTTTAGCGCTGGTGAAATCAGATCACTAATATAGCATGACATAACTTGATGTGAGCTAAATGTGGGTGTTTTTATATTGAGTCAGTGCAGTTCTGCCTCGTGATGTGACTCAGTCTGAGATAAGTGCTACATAGCTGCGCAGAACGCTCATCACACTAAACGCCGCTGTAAGTTACATTCACACCTGCCGTTTTATATGGTGCATTTTATTTGGCTGATCACACTCCAGACGAACGTACAGCGGTGACCTTATCATCTTGTAAAATATCAAAAATAGTCTCTGAGCTTTTACTTATTGTTGTGCTCCCCTCGGACCCGCTGCCTGTGTTCATCCACTGATTCTCACTGCATTGGAATGTGTTTGCGATGTGAGGCTGGCGTGCGCATGATGTGTGTGGTATTAATTTGGAAATGCAGGCCTTGAGTGTCCATCAAAAGAAAGCTGGAGGCAAAGTGTTTCATGAAACAGTGACTCTGCTGCCACCCAGTGGAGAGTTCACTCAGGACCAAATATGTCTTTCATTTGGTTTGTTAACTATCAAACAAAGTTACTGTAGCATTAGACAGGGAGAAATGAATGCAAATAGTCATTAATAAAGCATTATTACTTCTTCTGATCATCACAATCACAACATTGTGCCCACTCATCATCTGAGATTTTACTGCATCATTGTTCCCGACGGGTCACAGGGGTGAGGACGAGGTCAGCCAGAAGAACAATGCTCTGAAGCAGGTGAGGGAAATGCAGGCCCAGCTGTCTGAGCTGCAGGAGGACCTCGAGTCAGAGAAGCAGGCCAGGAACAAGGCTGAGAAACTCAAGAGGGACTTGAGTGAAGAGCTGGAGGCCCTCAAGACCGAACTGGAGGACACCCTTGACACCACTGCTGCCCAGCAAGAACTTAGGTACTCTACAGTTTACCCCTCCCATTTTACACTTATATCATAGACATTAGTGGGGGTAAAATATTTGTATTATTATTATTGTTCTCTTTAGGACCAAGCGTGAGCAGGAGGTTGCAGAGCTGAAGAAGACCATTGAGGATGAGACTAAAAACCACGAGGCTCAGATTCAGGAGATGCGACAGAGGCACTCTGCTGCGTTGGAAGAGCTGTCTGAACAGCTGGAGCAGGCCAAGCGGGTAACGTCTGCAATCTGCAATCTAACATCACAGGATTGTCAGCACTTCATCGCCCGGCTCTACTAATGTCTGTTGTTGACCGTGTCTAGTTCAAGGCCAACCTGGAGAAGACCAAGCAGAGCCAGGAGAGTGCCAACAAGGAGCTGGCCGGCGAGGTCAAGAGCCTGCAGCAGGCGAAGACGGAGTCCGAGCACAAGAGGAAGAAACTGGAGGGCCAGCTGCAGGAGTTCATGGCCAGGGTGACGGAGGGAGAGAGGGCCAAGGCAGAACTGGGCGACCGCACACACAAACTGCAGGTGAC
>JAOXYL010000045.1:16769263-16781181 GCA_028564955.1 Terapon puta
TGTTGACTCAATTAAAATACAGTGTTCTTATGATTCATCTATTAACATTTTAAATGACAGGACAGAAAAATTCATCTTAATCTTGTGGAGTTTAATGAGCACTTATGAAAGATTCAGCATGAAAGTGCCAAAAATCCCCCAAAACAATTCCCATATAAAACAAACATTTCCCACATTTTCACAATAGACCCTAAACTTGCACTGAAAAAAACAAATCCACATGTACAGTTTCACCAAAAATAGAGTTGCATTTTCAAAAAGTGTATGAACATATACATTTTTCATTTTTATCTTTATGTGTATGCGCACCCTCTAGCACCAGTAGCAGCGGCAAATAGAAGTTGTTACATCTTTAAATCTAGACTTAGTTGTAGGGGGAGTTGAATCGGAAGTTTGAATATGATGGGGCATTTCCAGCATCAGTGGAAGCTACAGGAAGCAACAGGAGGCCTGTGCTGATGTCTCTCCTACACCGATCCATTGCCTGTTTGTATGATATCTTCTCTTTGGAGATGGGGTCTACCAACTCTTTTGCAAAGGAAGCCTCATCTTGCAGTGCAGCAGCTGTTGTGCTGTCAATGAGATTTTTGGCAAGAGCTTCTTGGACAGTGAGGCGGCCTGCTCTAGAGGGATCAACCAACCCACCTGTCAGGTACTGCGCCTCCATGAATCTCCTCGCATTTTCTTGGGGAATATACCCTTTCATTGCTGCCTGTCCGACTGCAAGCCGCTCTTTGGTCGTTGGATCCTCGACTCCAGTGAAGGCCTTTTGGGCATTCAGGAGCTTGTACTTATGACCTGTGTCGATGAGACCATGTTCAGCTGCCTTGTGGACAGACACTTTGTCCCTTTTGGTAAGATCTACAATTCCACCAGAGGCTGCTTGTGCCTCCAGCAACTTCAGA
The DNA here is from genome assembly GCA_028564955.1 of Terapon puta. Lineage (NCBI taxonomy): Eukaryota > Metazoa > Chordata > Actinopteri > Centrarchiformes > Terapontidae > Terapon > Terapon puta. The sequence continues at coordinate 16,770,169 of JAOXYL010000045.1, forward strand.
GCTGTGTCAGCATCAATGAGTTTTCGGGTCAGGGCACTTCTCACAGACATACGGCTTTCAGTGGTGGTGTCAAAAATACCAGAAATGGGGAAATGCTCATCATCTGCTGAAGCACTGAGGGTAGTCAAACTGCCACTAGAGTGAGTGCTAAGGGTGTTCATACTGCCACTAAGGTGAGTGTTGAGGCTGCTCAGACTGCCACTAAGGCGAGTGTTAAGGTTGCTCATACTTCCACTATTGTGAGTATTGAGGCTGGTGTACGAGGACCTTAGGGGTGTTGGCATGGAGTTCAAAGGAGAGGTTGGCATGGGTTTGGTGGGTGATCTTGGGACTGGTAGTGGTGGAATGTAGGGCTTTCTGGTCTCTCCACAAACAAGGAGAGCAAACTCAGAAATGGTCATTTTTCCATCCTTGTAGCGCATTATGTCATACTGGGTCAAACGACCATCCCTTACAGCATCCTTGACAGAGTATTGTTTACCACTTTTGCGATCTTGCAAAATTGTGGTATCCCCATCTGGTCCAGTTGAAGTTATTTCTTCCCAGTCACACTCCAGTTCTGACAGATGAATGTAGTGGTTGCGATCAATTAGCCCCTGCATAAAGGCTTCATAGGGAGACAGGTCTTTACCGGTTTCTGGATCCAAGATAGTGATCTTTGTGGTCTTTGTTGTCTCTCTGGTGTGACTTTCAGCATGGTCTTCTTGCTTAATGCTGTTCTGCAGCTCAATGATGAGTGTGTTCCTCTGGTGTATTATGTCTTTTTCATTTAAGATTTCTTTCTCCAGCCGCTGGATTTCTGAAGATGTTTTAAGACTTCTCTGTCGTGCAAGCTGGTTTCTTTCACTGACCAGCTTGGATTGTTGTTGGAAGGTTATGTTGATGCTCTGTCTTTGAGACTCCAGCATTTTGAGCTTTGTAAGGAGATCTTCCTTCTCTCTCTGCAGTGCATCCCTGTTGCTGATCAGAGAGGTCTCCTCCTGGGAAGTCATTGACTTTGTTGTCTGCAAGTGTGTAATTCTGATGTTAATGTTCTGAAATTTAGCCTCCTGGTCACGCCTGAGATTTCTCTCCTGAGTGACTTGCTCTCTTAGACGATCCCTCTCAGCCTCAACTGCTGGGTCTTTCTCTACACGAACAACTTCTCTGTAAACAACCTTCTCAACTGACTTCTCCTTTTGCAGAATTTCCAACTTGTGCTTCAGATTGCGGATTTCTCTCTCTAAACGATTGATATTGGTGCCCTCAGTCTCCAAGTCGACACGTAAACCATCAGTAAGCTGTTCCAGCTTAGGGTCCCGCTCTACTTTCAGGACCTCCTCAATGACAATCTTTTCCTCAACAGGTGGTGGAGAGGTTTCCAGTTGAAGAATGTGAGATTTGATCTGCCTGAGCTCTGACTCTACTTGAATCCTCTTCTGACGATCATCCATCTGAGCCAAGGTATTCTCTTTTTCTTGAACCAGGGATCTCATCTGTCTGACTTCTAATTCAAGCTTTCTACGGGCTTTCAATTCATCATCCAGGGTCTTGTTCAGCTTCTCATGCTCCAGGATCTGCTTGGGGTCCTTCTGAAGACGTACCACTTCCTGAGTTACAATCTTCTCCTCTGGCTTCTGCCTTTCAAGAAGAATGTATTGGTTCTGGAGATCAAAGAGACACTCCTCCACATTGCGGCGTTGGTGAATCTCTTCTCTTACATTCCTCCGAAGTCTGTCAGCCTCTTTCTCAAGAAGGGGATCATTTTCATATTTGACGACTTCTTTATTGACTAGTTTAGTCTCCACTTTAGATTTTTCAGCTTTCAGCTCATCTCTTTCTTTACGAAGATGGGTCAGCAGCTCCAGGGTGCTGTCACAGTTGACTTGCAGACGGGAAACTTGGTTGTTCAGCCTTTGCAATTCCCTGATAACCTCTGGGCTTTTCTCTTCTTTGATCACCTCCTGGGTCACCTCCTTGTACTCCACTTTGGGTTTCTGAGCACGCAGGGTAGTCAGAGTTGCTATCACAGTGCTGATCTCTTTTTCCAGGTCTGTGCGGTTACGGCTCAAATCCTGTAACTCTCTCTTTATACGCACCAGCTCAACTTCTGTCTCAGGATCAATTCTGTAGATCTCATTGATAATCTCCTTGACCTCTACTTTTGGCCTGAGCTTCTCCAATTCACTGTAACGCAGCTGAAGAGTAGTCAGATCCTTCATCAGGATAACATTCTCATCTTTCTCCTCTTCTAAGGCTATTCGAAGTTTTCTGGACTCCTCAAGTGTTTCTTTATCTTGCTGGACTTGCTTCACCACCTTGGTGATGATCTTAGGTTGAATGGTGGGAATGACCCTTTCTAGTGTGTTTATCTGGCTCCTTGTGCTAAAAATGCTATCATTCAGTGACTTGCACTGGAATTCTTCCTCCGCTATTGCATTTTGGAATGTGAGAACAGCTTTCAGCATCTCTGGATCCTTTTCCAGCCTGACCACTTCTTTCTTCACAACCTTCTCCACGATTTTTGGTTTCTGCTGCGACAGAACCGTGAGCTCAGTTTTCACTTGAACTGCCTCAGTATCTCTTGTTTGGAGCTCCAGTCGTATCCTCTGCATCTCATCTTTAATCTTCACAGCTTCTTTGTCAAGCTGTGGGTCTCGTTCATATTCAGTCAGTACCTTGGTAATTAATTTAGGTTCAATTCTGGTCAGCTGTAATTCCAGTTTGATAATCTTCTCATTGATGATATCTAACTCTGATTGGGTTCTTGACCTCTTCAGTGATTCATCCTGGATTCGATTTCTCAGGGACTGTAGTTCCACCTCTAGTTTGGGGTCGCGGTAGTATTGCACAACCTCCTTCTCCTCCAACCTCTCCACTCCTCTCCTATTCTTCAGAGAAACAAACCTCTTACGGTATGTTTCCAGGTCCTTTTCAGCATGTAGGCGCCTGGCAACCTCTTCACTTAATTCATTTTTCAGACTATCGCTCTCCTTCAGGTCCTTCATCTGGCTCTGAAGCTGCAACTCTTGACTGACGACTACCTGACTAACTTTGTCTTCATTCTGCATGTGAATAAAAGGATAAAGGAAAGAGAGTCACTTCAGCACAACTGGTCATGGATATTTGGGCAGGAATGATTCTACAATTAAATTAGTGTAATTAATGTTATTTTGATTCCATAATACACCATACCCTTGTCATAATGTTCCTTGCTGTCCCCAGCTGGCTGAGTAGCTGGTCATTTTCTGCAGACACCTCAGAGAAAAGGTTCAGTAGATCTTTCTCCTGAAGTAGAAATAATAGTAAAATGCAAAGTGAGTCAGGTAGAAATGTAGAAAGAAAAGTCATGACTTCTTAATAATCTGAAACTGTACCTTTCTCTGTACAGCCTGAGCCATCGTTGAAGTGTGACGTTTCTTTATAATTGGTTGATCATCGCCATCATCATTGTCGTCTTCATCATCATCATCATCATCATCATTCAGAGTGCCACAGTAAGTCTTTGAGTTAATGTCATACTCCTGAAGGAAATACATGTAAACATTGAAGGATTGTGTACTTTGAAGTGCATACCTAATCATATGTATTTGAGGTGGAAATGCTAAATGAGAATAATTATATTCTCTGAGCTCACATTTAAGACACCTTGCAGATCACGGGAAAGAATCCTCACGCGGTTTAAATCATCTGATTTCTTCTTGATATCCTCCACCACTCTCTAAACAAGATGAAAACCACAACTGATGAGACAAAGAAATGTTATGTCATTGCTGAAACAGACATGAGTTAGTTAAAGTTGAACACAGGTTAAAGTATTATGAAGTAGAAATGGATTATTCATTTATAAATGACTTTTAGTAATATTTGCCAGAACTGCTATTAATCCTTATAGTAGCACATAAGACAGATAATCTGTGAACAAAATCAGGCGATTTTGGCTCCACCTGCTGCAACTAAGGCTATTTGACATGCCGTGGTCAAAAACAGCCAATGAGAACAGCATATCTGATGATCTGATGATCAGTCGCTGTTCTTACACAGGTACGGCTCCACTGCACACTCACTAACTCAGATAAAAACACAACCAAACAACCAAGCAACAATAAAACAACAGTTTACATGAAAGAGAAGTGAAGAGAAGACCAACAATAAGAATAGTGTTAAATAGACAGGATAAAATCAAGTAATGCTGCTGGAAGGGGCTTTGGAGATAAGCTGCACACACTGTCTTAAATAATATATTCAATCGGTGAGATTAGGGGATTCTCCTAATAAGTAGTAGATTCTCCTAATCTTAGTGACTAGCGCGTTAAGCCATACATCCTCTACTCACCTTCTGAGAGTTCTCCTTGGCTGCAACCTGCGCCGTATCATCTGTAGGTTTGATCTTATTATCGGGCAAATTGACCAAGAAGAAATCCAGTGACTGAACAGCATTCTGGAAATCTTGGTTTTTACTCGTTGCCTCCTGTATGAGAACAGTCCTAAAGAAAAATATAAAGAGCAGTTTCATCACACTGAAATGTTTGTCAAAATGTCAGAGAAGTCCCAAAAACACAAAAGCGAACATGAATGAGATTGTATGAGATTTTTTTTTCTCACTCACCTTTGCTGGAGCTGATTATTGACTGCTGCGTAACGATTCTTCAGCTGTTTTACCCCATTCTCCTGGCGGCGGATGTCAGGGCAGTACTCGTTGAAGCTGCGCTGCAAAGAGCTGCATGCTTGCTCTGTCAGGTCCAAGTCTCTGCCTAATTTAGTCAAATCATCTTTTTTTGAGATGACATCCTTACGCATTTTCTATTTGGCAAAGGGGAGAAAGAACATAGGTGAGATCCAAAGTTCCATCCCCTCACATAGTTGAAATGCCAGACTCTTTTTTGGTTGTGCTATAACACCTGCAGCTGCTGGTTGCGACTCTGAAGGGCATTCGGTTGATCAAGAATGGCGCCATCTTTGGTAAGCTGCTCCTCAAACCCAGAGACGATTCCTTCCACATTCTGCATCTGCTTCTCAAGGAACATGGAGGCTGTTGCTCTGGTTAAGGGGAAGAGGGACACAAATAACTAATCTGTAAAAATCTAAAAATGCTGAACTATTGTTAAGCCTAACAGTAAATCCTGATCAATTGTAACAATAGCAGGGGGAGGAGGGAAGAGTCAGGAAGTTACAACATTATCCAGATTCATGTCATTCATTACTTTTTATTATAAAGATCCAGAAGACTGTTGATGTTATCAATCTTGTTGCTGGTAGCACTGAGTTTGACGGGCAGGGTGGAGGCAGTGGGTCCCAGAGGTTTCTTGGCCAGGATAGGCTCCATCTCCCTCTGGACCGCAGACTTCTCAGACTCCAGCTTTCTCACAGTCTGAACAGATTTCTGGAGGACAAGTTATATGGTGTTACTGATCACAACGGGATGGACATCTGTGGACTTTATAAATAAGATAATGACACTTTAACTTGGGTCATGTTATCAAAGCATAATGTCATGTTTACCTCATGCTCCTGCAGCCTGTTTGCCAAGTCTTGTGTGGGGTTGCGGTTGTCTAGCGGGGCTCTGAGGCGACTAAGAATTTGTTTTTCGGCCTGATCCAGGGCCCTGCTGATCCTGTCTAGTTCACTGGCCAGCTCTGCAGCTTTGGGATCCTCAGGAGCACTCTGTATAGTGACTGAGGAGCAAATACAGTACTTCTACATTAAAAGACTCAAATCCAGTTCTTCATCAAAGACAGCTGGGCAAAACCAAAAATAAGCGCTGTGTTTAAAGGGTTTCTTCTCACCTGCCTTCTGAGGTCGAACCACCTCCACAGTCGGGTTCTTCAAGGAGGCCATGAGTGCTGATCTACGGCTCTTCAGGTCCGTCAGGGCTTGGTCCAGACTGAACACACACAGACACACACACGTTAAAATCAAAGGCTTTGTCTCTCTTGTAATCACAAAAGAAAACACTGGAAGGTAAACAGTGCTGGTGGAGAGTTTGCACTTTGTACCTGTTCACTTTCTGTCGGGCCTCAGCATCAGGAGGTGGGATTATGAAACAGGCCCCAGGGAGGGTTCTTGTCTTCCCGCTGTTGGTCTGAAGCACCCAGTTGCTATTGTCAGAGTTGGACTTAAGATTTAGCTCCTCACCACGCATGACTGTGTCCTGAAATAGATGGAGAAGATCATACAAATAAAGACAACAATGACAAGAATCAAGTTTTTTATCTTAAAGCCTGTAAATGATGACTGCATCTTACCTCCTCATCTCTCCAGTCACACACGGAAACAACAGTTGTAGGTTTGGTGGGCTGGATCCGCCGCAACTTCAGAGGCACGACTGTGCGGCTGAGCTCCCTGAGGGCAGCCAGACGCTCCTCATTCCTCCTAACTGCTGGTTCATCTGCCTAAAGGTGTTATTGAATTAGAACAGAAGCAATACAAACAAACAAGCATATATTGTGCTGCAGTCTAAGGAGGTTTTACTTCTTATTTGGCTTTTCTTAGTGTAGTTCTGAGCTTGATCAATCTGAGCCCTCGTCAGCAGGTCAGTGTTCAGTAGCAAAATCTAATCCCTGCGTGCTTTATCAGTGTATGACAGCCTTATTTTAAAAGTTTATTAGATTTTCTAATGCTGACAATTCTCCATTACAGACTGAGGCTTGATTGGTTTCTCTAAAAATGCCTTCAACAGCTGTACATCTTTTCTCACTGCTTTGCTGTAGGTTTCACCATTTCCATACTTCGAATCTAGAGCTGCACGTAAACCATGAAATTAAAAAACACAGTTGTACCTCCACTGCCAAGCGGACCTCAGGGTTGCTCTTGTTGGCCAGAGACTTCGGGTCCAGTGTAGAATTGAGCCTCTCCAGGGAGTCGGACAGTGTCTCTGCATCAAGCTGGAACTGCATTGAACAAACAGTCACTTTTTAACAACCAGCTGTGGTGAAATGGAGGATTTAGCAAAAGAAATATTTTCATGTTGGAGTCACAGTGTGGCGTGCTCAGACGCTCTCTACCTTCTTGTAGTCTTCAATGTTGTCCAGGTGCACTTCCTGTGCTAAACACAAGTTGAGGAAGGCTTGCCACTCAGCCTGCACAGTGTCTCTGTGTGCCTGATGGAAATAATATTATTTTGATCAGTTTGATTCATTTAAGCACATCTGACCATATGTTTCTGATGTTGGACATCACTGACAGGTTTACCTTTATTGTTGCGCTGCCAGGATGGTTCATTTCAACCAGACGATCCCCTTCCTCTTGCAGCTGGTTTATCTCACTCTCATGTGCCAGTAAGCCATTATTTTTGAATTTCTGTGGAAAAAAGACACAACATATAGTGGGATGTAGAAAACATACAGTAAGACAGTGTTTCAGGATCCCAAATCAAATTCCCCCAGCAGGCACTATGCACAGTGCTGGTTCCACCAGTTGGATCCCAAACTGATGCAGCCAGCCGCTGAAGAATCACGCTGGAAGGCAAACCAACAAAGTCTAAATATTTTTCTTTTCAAAATCTCCTCACCTCGTACTCCATGCGAACCCCCGCTGGGTCGACCATGCGATCACTCCAGTCTCTCTGGAGGATCCTCTCCTGCTGGCCTGACAAGTAGATCAGCTCCTTACTGCAGCTCTGCAAGTACTCGTACAGAGACGCCAGGTGGGTGCGTCTACGCTCGGAGCTCTCCTGCAGAACACACAACATATATGCACGATAAACAAGCTGCATCAACAGTACACATCCCTTTGAGCATAACTGAAGTCAAACATGTCAGACTGAGTGTATTAATCTTAAAGTGAAAAGCAACTCACGAAAAGTTTTGCATATTTCTCTTTTAGGGCGGGGTACTGCTCCTAGAGAGAGAGAAGATGAAGAAACAGGTCAATGATTCATCCTGCATGTACTGCAACGTGCATGTGTGTCCTTTTGTGCCGTTACCTGTGAAATAGCACTGCCGGGCTGCAGCTGGGATTGGTAAGCCTCGATCTCCTGGTGCAGAATGTTGTGTGCTGCAATCTGTTTCTCTACATCAGTCCGCTTTGGGCCATACGCCTCTGCTTTTACCTGTTTCTGCAAGTCACAGTGGTACAAACCGGTGATACTTAACAACTGTGACAATGTTCAGCCACTTAAGTCCAAAATTGACCTCGAGCTCAGACTGACCAGTTTTTCATCCAGCAGAGGACCCCAGTCGATCTTTGGCGCCGGATCCAGATCTCGCAGCTGCCCATACAGTTTCCTGTAGATGGCGCAGTCATCTGCCCAGCGATTATGCAGATTTTTAACACTGAAAAAGAGAGATATCAAAGTATTACAGTCATGGTAAACAGGCGGGTGGGGAGCAAGTAAGGGAATGTGGAAACGACACTTTGCGGTGGGTATATCTCGATGGTATGTGACGTAGCAGGTTTTGGGTGTGTCTGCTGGCATGCGTGACTGTGTTTGTGTGCGCTAGTTTGTCAGTGACAAATGAACTCACTCTCTCTCTATCTCCTGTGCCTGTGGGTGCTGCAGCTTTTTGGACTTGTCCACATCCATGAAGAGGTCCTTCAGCAGCCCCTCAGCCTGCGCCAAGTTGTCTGCGTTGGCCTTCTGATGGATCAGGGTCTGATTCTTGGCATCCCGGGCTGAGTCCTGCACAGGAGCAAGAGGAGAGTCCCATTTTTTTATCTCCAGTTCAGGAAAAACCCTCCCATCTGACTTTGATAGTTGTATAATTGAGCTTGTCTGAGTTTGAAAAAGCTTGAGGTTTTGTGTCTGGAAACTGGAAATCATATCCCAAATGTCCCACAGCCCTTCGTGTTGCACATGCTGATTAATGACATTGCATTAGTTCTGGTGGTTTTCCTTCCAAAGCTGTCCCAGTACCACTTTATTTACATGGAACTCCCTGAAATGCATGACATACTGCATTTCCACCACAATGCCAGCATGTTAGTCAAGGAAACCTGTGAGCTCAGCCTTTATTGCTGAGATTTTATGGCTCAGAACTGATTCAGTGACAGGTTTCGGGTATCAAATGAAGCCAGAGATAATGCAGGTCATAAGTCTTCCTTTTTTGTGACCTGAGTTTCGCTCAAGCCTCAAAGTGTCCAGATCTGGTATGAGCGCACTTCGTCTTACCTCTTTCAGCAGCTCCTCTGATAGCAGGACATTCTTCTCTACTTGGTCTGCATTCTTCTGCATGCGAGAGATCACCACAGCCAGATCGTTGGCCTGGCTCCTGAGGGCACAGAGAGAGATGACTCTTCAAAATTACGTGGTTTTGTGCAGACTCCTGAGGCGCTTCTTGGCATGATGGGACGGCATTAGTTAACAAGTAGAAAGCAAATAATCTGCAGACTTAATCCTGTGACTTAATAGGTTGTTTTTTGGCCCACAGCGATCGTGGTGTAGACCAATCAGAGGGAGCAGTCGCAAATTAGGATGTACAGCAGGAAGCACTGAGATCTTTTACTTTTAAAAGCAGCAGCACCACACTGTAGAAAAACTGTAGACAAATAATGGGATTATCTGCTAAACATAAAAGCATAAAAGTATCAGAAGTAAAAGTGCTCATTAGATGCCAGAATGTCCCCTCTAACACTGTTATCTCATTGTATTATTATTACGAATACATTACTGTGTAAGCATTTAAATGTTTTATTGATCGGACTTACTGTTGGGTACTTCCACCATCTTGATCTTCAAAATAACTATGGCTGCCAAATACATTCCCTCTGAGCAGCAGAATATATAATATATGTATGAAGGGGCATAAATTGGAAGTATAGGTGTCTTTGCATTTAAGTGCAGTACTTGATTTAATGTAGATAGTTACTTTCCACCACAGCGTCTGAAGTGTGTTCATGTTAAGAGGGATGCTTTTGTGCTTGACAGCGTTACAACTTTTATTCTTCCTTTAACGACGCTGACACTCTATGACACCATAATTACACTAAAGTGAATGTCTCAGGTATGAATGTAAAAGCCCCTTCCTATTCCTTCAGCTGCCCAGCTTAATTCCTCTCTGGCATGTCAGGCAGGTAAACTCTCTGCAGACCTGTTTGTGCTCTCTGGCTGTTTGCTCTGTCATTCCTCCTCCGCTGTGATATGAAAGCCAACTATTTATTGTGACACACCCGGTTCAGGACCCAGGGGACACACAGGGACCGGGGTGGGGGTTGCAGTCAGGAATGTGTGTGTGTGACAGACATGCCTGCTAAAGACGAATGTGCCACACCTCACCATTCATGTCTTATCAAGCGAACGGTGCCACTAGTGGGGCTGTGTCGCTGTCAGACATTATGGCTCGTAGTAGGCGGAGGACTGGAGAACAATTAGTTCCTGCAGTGCCTTCATTTTATTGCTCTCAGTGATGGAATGTGACCGAGTATATTTACTCAAGTACTCTGCTTTAGTGCAAATGTGAGGTGCTTTACTTGAATAGTTTCTTTTCCTCTAACGACTTGTTAACGACAACAACAAGTTAGAGTGAAAGACTGTACCTTTTTACACCCTACAATCACTTGACAGCTTATATAAATATCTTTTAAAATATGATGCTTTGTTATAGATTAAACTCTTATACAGGAAGAACAGAAATTAGTTGTTGATTAACTGATGACTGAATTATTTTGATGATCTTTTGTGTAATTTTTCATCTCTTATCATTTTACAGTAAACAAATGTTTCAGCTTTTGAAAATGCTTTTCATTTTAATCATTTGAATTATGTTAACTGGCTTTTAATCATTTATCATTTTGATGCCTGGATCATTTGGTTGGACGAAACAAGCACCTGTCACTTTGGGCTGCAAATCAAACAATCAATCACCAGGCAAGTCAAAAAGTGAAAATAATCATTACAAAAATGTTAAAAGTGAGCGACTCTGCAACCAACTACAGTATAACAGTCACATGGAACATTTTTCTGCTTACTTCTGATCATTTTCAAGATTCAAGAGACTTTATTGTCATCATGTTTTCACTTGACGAAATTAAAATTGATGACTTCCAGCTTCAAACAATAAATATATGTATGTGTATGTATGTATGTATGTATGTATG
>JAOXYL010000045.1:16781281-16795563 GCA_028564955.1 Terapon puta
TGTATGTATGTATGTATGTATGTATGCAAATTTTCGGAGAGCACTTACAGTTCTTTATCAACTTTACTTGTAACAAAGCATTATTGCACTGTGGTATCAGTGCGTCCACTGATTGCTAAAACAGGCTCTTATCTCTGCTGCAAGGGTCCAACACGTGGGTGACTCCACGCGCCCAGCACAGCCGTTTCCGTACCAGGCTCATAAACATCAAACCCTGAATATCAGCAGCAGTGTGAACATATGCAGGCACTACGTTACGTGCTCGCTAACTGTCACTGTGGTGATGAAGACAAACAGAGCGAGCGGCAGAGAGACCCTGCCCTGCCGCTCCCTCGGGCCTCCCTGTCTTCTGCCTGAAACTATCTACGGCCTTTGGCTACTTGGCACACCCCGCCGTCCGAGAGCGCTCGTGTTCAACAGCGTGCGTAAGTGTATGTCCTGGGTAACATGTTGCACCCATAGAGGACGTAAACACCTACTTAGTCACTTTGAAAGGAGCCGGGTAGAGGCTGGACAGCCATCCGAACGTTTATTGCTGTGTGTAAATTAATAAAACATGATGGCTGACTCACACCTGTGCTCAAACAAACACCAGTTCCACTGCATAGCAATGACAACAAGTCAACACAGTCTATTATATATTTCCTTGGCTGGATCAGAGCTTTAAAGGCACACTATTGACCCACCAGCTTAATGAGTCAGAACACTGGCCTATTGATTGACACCAGATATGGATTAGTGAGTCAGGAGACTCTGATGATACACCCTTTGGGCAAAGATATACAAAAGTTCCGTGATTAAGTAAAGGAGTCAGGTGAGGTGCTGAGAAGACAATAAATGAAGTAACACTCAACATGGAAAGTTAGAAACATGGTGGTGTTATCAGAGTAAACAGGAGACGCTTCACGTCGAGGGGAAGGTTCATTCATTTCCCAAAGCTCCTCGTGCTCCTTTTGGTTTTTAAAAGAATGACACATATTTGTATTCGACGCGCAGAGATCATTGTTGCGTTCACGTTGCACCTGACTCCTGCGGTGACTTTTATTGTCCTGGGAAAATAAGGCGGCCCTCGCCTGTGCAAACAAATATGGGATCACGGTACGAAAAAATGCCTCGCATGCAGCGTGAAGCAGATTTCAGGTCGGCCCTTCAGGGTTGGAGAGACAAACAGCTCGAGGCAGCCAAAAAAGAGGAAGACAGGACAAGTGACAGTAACACAAGAGGAGGTAAACTGACACACATTGATAGAGGAAGGTGACAGAACTCACTTGCTGAGCTTCACAGAGCTGTATTCGCTCGTCTTCGACATCCTGGGACAGCGTTCAGGTCCCCGTCTGTGTAATCGGAGTCCGTGTGTATTTTCTTCCAACTCCTCGCTCTCTCTCCTCTTTTCTCTTCCTCTAAACTCCTTTGTGGCGTCTCCCCCCTCCAGTTAAGGAGCGTCCACCTGTCTCAGCTCCTCCCAGGCCAGCAGGTGTGTCGTCAGTAAAAGCGGCGGGGGAGCAGACCGGGCGGACCTGTTCCGCGCCGCTGCTGCCTCACAGCCCCGACTCTACACTCTGAGAGCTTTTTTTTCTTTCACAGATTCATTCATTCATTTAATCTAACCCCTTTTTCACAGGCCTGCTCTCTCAGAAAGAGGACAAACTCTCCCAAAACTACACTTCACTCACTACACTCAACACCTCAGTGCTCTTTTTCTGGCTCAGCACAGTCGCCTTTAGAAACGCTTCTTTATAAACGCTCTCTGAACCTGATACAGCTGCTGCTCTGTTATCAGCTCCCTGCGACACACAAGACGTGGCAGCACATTATAAAGCGCTCGCTGTCTCCGCACGTACGATGGCGGAGGAATGCGGCGATACGAGTCGCGGGATGGCTGGATGTCAGGGTCATCCTCGGGGTTGGCGCTCACTGTTCATTTGACCAAGGCAGGTGATATCTGGTAACAGGTACATACCAACAGAGGCCTATCAGGGGGGGTGCGAATAAGAACTGAAAAGGGGAGGAATCTAAAAATCAGACTTTTTTTTTCCTTAGTTAGTGACTTATTCATACAGCATCAGAACAGACAGAGTAGCTGTCACACTGGAAAGATGACATGCTATGTGTTAATCCTAATAAACAACACATGACAAGGTTCAACCTGTTTCTCAAAACATGATCACATCACACTTTTGGCAATTGCAGCCGAACCCTGATGAATCCTAATTAACTGATGATGAAGAGGATTAGTAGGGCCGGAGTGACGGAGCACATTGCTTCCTGAGTATCAGTTGTTATCGGACACACACACACACCCTGGGAAATTACCTCTGCGGCATAAGAGGAGTCAAGGTCTAGTGTGGAGACTGCAAACTTCACCTGATGCAGAAATGAAAGAGGCTGATAACAGTGACAGCACTCAGAGCCACAGTGCCCTTGCACAAAAACAACAAACATACGCTCTGCAACAATAGAGCAGGGTGGTGGGAGCTGAGGATCGCCGCCGAACAATGGGACTCCTTCACGCCTCGTCGGGAAGAGGTCGGCTGAGCATGCCGCTCCGTCTCATGCTTGCAGTGGGTGTGTCTGACGCACACCCAGGGCAGTTGCTGCTCAAGAGACCAACACCCACATACCTGCGCGGCGAGAGGGAGGGATTACGCAGGAGGAACAAAAAGGCGATAGGAAAAAAAAAAAAGATCACGCACAGAGGAGCGAGTGACAGGCCGAGAAGGTGGCGATGATTGAGGAGGCGAGGTCACTTAACCTTGACCTTCGTCCCCAGTTGCAGTTAAAGCTGCTCTGATCGATACTTGTACAGTAACCATGAATGAAAACAGTGGAAGAGGGGCTGCTTGTAGTGATGAACATCCCTCTGGTGCATAGTGGTCACTACAGTGGAAAGCTACTAAAACCTTTCTCCTTAATGCATTGGTTTTTATGGTGGAGCTGCATATCAGCCTCTAGAGTGCTCTCTGCTGTTATCGACTATTGAGGTCAATTCAGTGGTCAGTCGTGTAAATGTAAGTAAATTTCCTCTGAATCCAAGATGGATGATAAACAGCCTCCCCTGCTAACCACTGCTGGCACATCCTGTCAGTCCTTCAATTCTAGAAGAGTCCAACTGAAAACTGAAAATGAAAAATATGATGATATACAGCAACATCTAGGGAAGCATATTATCTGTTTGGAATATGACTTTTTTTGTATGTAGAAATATGACATTTTTGCATGTAGTCCACTGGATTGGACATGTTTATAACTTCATGAAAAAAATCATATTTTCGGGAAAGAAATGTTCCTGAGAAGAATAAAAACATAATTTTAGGGACACAATTCATGCATCAGAGGGTTAAGGGACTTATCACATGGACCCGCGGCCCACCTCTGCCTTATGGATCTCTGGGTTCAGCTCACTGTTTAGGTTTTCTGGCTTACCCTTCATAGTATGGTTTAAGTTATACAGTTCTGTAAAGTACCTGCTCAGGACCAGACTGCTAAGAGACAGAAGGTAACAAGCCAGGCATGTCCTGAAGGAGACCGACAGGGGAGACAGAGTAAACTTGTATTCATCAGGTGAACACAAACATGACTCTAAGTGAGCGATAATCATGCTCCACACTTGCTTGATGTTTGATCAAGCAATTGTTTGTGAACAAGTTCCTCAACTATGAAGGCTCCCAGCGTTGTCAACACTGCTTCTGCTGCAGTTAAGTTTGTATGTTTCTGCTGGTTTAATCAGTAATTGACCTTTATATGTCAGAATTTATAATGAGCCAATTCTACGTCACGTTAGATGCATATTAACCAGAGGAAGTCCAGTAATAAACCATATAGAGGAGTTAATATTGAAAAAAATCCACAAAGTCCAGGCCTTGTATTTTGATAAGACGTAGAAGTGTTGGACACCTGTGCAAAGTTATGCAACTGACAAAACCACCACAGCTGATTTAACACTTCTGATGCTTCACAGAGGTTGTATTAATTGTGAGGTTTATATGACCAGCTACAGGTGTTCATGTTATTGTGTCCACTCAATCAAGCACAACCCACTTCTTTCAATCCTACATTGTACAATCCTTTAGAGATAAGCTCAGTCTGCTCCCTTCACAAAGACACACAATAACTCATGAATAACCTGAACGTGTCACTTCGGTTCTTTTGTTAAACAATGTGAAGAATCCCCCCCACACCCCTGAAAACAGAGAAACGTTTAAGCGTAACATGTTATTTTTATGTAAATGTTGCTGTCAGCAGCAGGGTGTGGCTGTCACTTATCAGGATCAAAAAGAAAAGCGAGTCTGACTCATATGATGAAGAACGCTCGGCCCTACACACACAGTGAGCGTTCCACGCATACTTCCAGGCCACGCTTCTGTAAATATGTAGAGAGCAATTTAAATCAGCCGCACCCACAGCACTCCCATTCCCCAAGAGCGCTCATCTGTAATCACCAGGTGCTGACCTGTGACCAGGTTTCAGTCTTTGATTATATATGGTACATGGTCAAGGTGGAGCAGCAGCTCTACTGTGACACTTGGCTCCAGGTCCTGTTAAGCAATAATAACAGAAAGACTAAAACCAACTAATGCACCTCCCACTGAATGTGATCTCCACAGGCTCAGAGGCCTACGTCAGAGCCTGTACAAGTGTCATGTGTTGTCGGGAAGTCTCTCTCAGTCAAAAATACAACAGTGCTTTGAAATATAGAATCCATATAACTGAAATCATTCTACAACTTTCTATAATGTTGCGTATTGTGTCCTATAGTTTGTAACATGGGGTCAGGAAAGTGGTCACAGGATAAAGCTGAGCGACATGATTAACAGGAGAGAAAAGTCAGTGAAGAGCCTTTGGCTACTTAAAAGAAAAAAATGACTGAACATCAGCTGATTTTAAGTGATGGGGTCCTGAAAGTGTCAAAAAAGCCAGAGATGGGACTGCAAAAACTCCTTTGTTCTGTTTTTATACTTTATTTCCCACTGCACCATAAACCATGCACGCTCAACAATGACGTTATGAGTTGAAACTTTAATTAGAAAATAAATCTATCGGCAGGGGGAGACATTACTTCATCTCTCTTTGAAGTGCCACACTGAGCACATTCAACAACTCTGAGCTTTCAGACAACAGCTGAGCTGCGTTAGCCAAACAAGGTGATGTTCAGACTGTAAAAATATTTAAACACCAAACAATCCTTAGTGCTGCCACCCTTATAGTCATCTTCTCCAGCATGTGACAGACATAAGACTGGTTAGCAGTCCTTTTCCAATGCTGGGACAAACTGAGCGGAAACTGTGTCAGATTCATTTCTATTTTTTGCTACATGTGTTTTGGCAACACAAGATACTAAATCCAACATTCATTCATTGAGTTCAGTACTGTAATATGATATATCACACCCATCAAGACATGCTGGTTTAGGACTAAAAGACTTCACAGGGAAGAACTAAGAACAAGGGAAACATGACATCTGCTGGACAAGGATAGTAGTACCTGGGTTGATACTTTCCCTCACATTTTCTACACCATTTCAAAGTTCAGACAACACAACAAAGTGGTTTTTTGGGGTTTTTATTTGAAAGATCATGCAGTGCACTTCCAAGTTAGGAGCTTAACATCACTTTCAATGATACACATGAAAACCAATACATCTGTAATTACCTAGTACAAAACATAACTAAACATTACTGAGGAATGTAACAAATTAAATAATAAGGGGAAAACAAGTGTGCAACGCCACTATCGCTGCACTGCAGATCTTAAAAGGCTTGAAGGAGGTTGAAGTTGTTTGTAACCCTGTCGTGTAAATACAAAAATTCTGGATTAAGTGGAGAACTTAAAACAAGACAAAAAGCAATAAATTACTTCTTTCAAGTGTACGGTGTGTTTACTGAGTGAACTGAGGAGGCATGGGGTATGGCACCAGCGGTGGGGGGTGCTGCTGCGGAGCCTGTGCCTGGGGGAAAGGGAACGGGGGATGAGTCGGAGCAGCCTGTGCTCCACTCTTAGCGGCAGCAAACTGCTGGGCCTGGAAGTTGTTCTGGCTTCCAAAGGCTCCTGTTTGGTTAAAGTTGGACTGTCCATTACCATTGTAGCTGCCTCCGCTGAAGCCATTGCTGTTATTGCCCCCATAGCCTCCATTCTGGGAATTTGTGCCAAAAGCCTTACTTGGTCCGTTGTCAAACCCTCTGCCATTATCTCTGTCCCTAAAACTGCCAAAATCACGCCTTCCTGAATACCTATCCCGGCGGTCATCTCTATAGTCACCACCTCTGCCTCCCCTTGAACGACCTGGAAAAGGAAACAAAGCTTTTAAGAGAGATGCCTATCGTCACAGAACAAAATGTTTAATGGAAAAAGTGGTTTGAGATACCGATAAGTTCATAAAGATGAACCCATTCACTTCTCAGAACAAAAAGAGGAGAGCAGCAGAGGAAAAAGTGGCTGCAGTTCACAGCACAGTTTTCTGTATCTCACCAATTAGATTTACCTCCTCTGTCTTCCGCCATTTGGAGGAGCTTGGGGTTGATTGCCTGGTTGGCCTCGCGGAGCACAGAGATGAGGTCACTGGCCTGCCTCATGTTGTTTGGGGTGAAGAAGGTATAAGCTGTGCCTGTCTTTTGGCTACGAGCCGTTCTGCCAATGCGGTGGATATAGTCCTCAGAGTTGTTGGGGTAGTCAAAGTTGATGACAAATTTCACATCTTCAACATCTGTAAGATTGTGGTGCGGTGTGGCATAAAGGAAAAGGAGGGAGAGCACACAAAGACGTGCGCCAGCGCCACCACGACAACCAGATCAAAAACAAAGAAGCCAAGTTAGTGCTGTCAGGAGGTTGGGATGGCTGGTAAATCCACATGGCTGCAAAAGACTAGTATTAGGCAAATATTTACTCCACGGGGAGACTACGGTGGGAAAAGAGAAACGATGCACACTCCATCGGCTTCCAATCCAGTGGAATAAAATAAAAACCCTCCCTGTTGAACCACGGCCAAACCACCCACAGAAAAAAAAACGGATCAGAAGTCTTACCATTTTTGGAGTATGCATTCACTAGTCCATTCCCATTGCAGCACACGCCCCAAATATTGTCAAGTGACCCACAGGTATCCTACACAGTAGGGCTGCTATGCACACTACTGCCTCCTAGTGTGCGTGATCTAGCACTTAACCAAGGTCCCTTTGTCACGCACCCACGAGCTGCTTGCTATAAAGCTCACACTGCAGTGTCTCTTGCCAAGAAACTGGAGATCTGAACCAATTTGCAGGATGCCTACAAACACCCTCGGCATGGCAAGATTTATCCAGACCCCGTGTTCACTTGATCATAATGTCTCTCGTTGGCAGGTCTCGACATGACTTTGAAACGCAGGCGAGGGAGGAGTGTGAGCTTGGATTTTGTCCAAGGGTGTCCAACTAGCATGTCCCACTGTCACCAAAAGCGCCAGTAGCCATGTCATTACAGAGGTGAAGGTATGATCGATCTGACAGACTGGTCTTCCGACAGAAGTTTAGGAAACTGCAACATTAACGCCACCCATGCTTTACGAGTCTACACAACAAAAAGCACCTCCCAAATGACTCATATGGCTTGCAGTGCAGTGCCCAAACATACATGCAAGACAATAGGAGACAGTAGCTGGGCTTTGAGCTGGGATGGTTACAGAGCCTGGGTGTGTGAAGCAGTCCAAACCATTGCCAGAGAACAGACGAGCGTGGGGGAGGAACTGTGGCCAGCCCTCAACTCGCCCCCCCTTTTTAGGCAGGCCGGCACGTTATGCTGCACTTGGGCCTGGTCACCTCTGTATATCTGCTCGACTGGGAGACCCGTGCCTCCCCAGTCAGGACACCTCCAAGAATCCTCCTTCCCCCTCTGGAGACCTGGGCTTGTCATGCCAAGGCCCTGCCACATAGACTGCTCCTTCAGGTCAGGGGAGAAACTCAGAAAGAAGCAGAAGAGTTAAAGAAAGCAAATACACTTTCTTTTAGAAAATACATTAAGAGTACAAAACTGTTCAGGGAAGATACTGACCTAGACCCCTGGAGGCGACATCTGTAGCAATGAGAATTGGAGCCTTTCCATACTTGAATTCTAAAACGAAAAGAATAAGAACATGACAAAAATGTCCCTTGGATGTGGAACAACATGAATGACCAGTGGCTTAAAAGTTACTAATGACGCAAGTTTACCATTGAGAACCCAGTCTCTTTCCTGCTGGCTCTTATCTCCATGGATCCCCATAGCTGGCCAACTACAAGAAAAAAATGTTAAGGGTTAATTTAAAAACTACTTAAATTGAAAAAGTTCAGTCAATCAGTTCTTTCATTCCAACTCTTACCCATCTCTTCTCATCCTCCTTGTGAGGTCATCACAGCGCCTCTTTGTCTCCACAAAGATGATGGTCTTATTCTCTTTCTCGCTCATGATTTCTTCAAGCAGACGGATGAGTCTTTAGGAGAGAACAAAAGAGAACTGTTAGCGATGTATCAGTTACCCATAACTCTGGAGACAAACTTCATGAGCATTTGCAGTTTTCACCACAGAGATGGGGATGTTACTCACTTGTTCTCCTTCTCTCCATCATTGCAGACATCCACTATCTGCAGGATGTTGTGGTTGGCACTGAGCTGCAGGGCCCCGATGTTGATCTGGACGTACTCCTTCAGGAAGTCTTCTGCCAGCTGGCGAACCTCTTTGGGCCAAGTGGCACTCCACATCAGAGTCTGACGGTCAGGCTGCAGAAACGACAAAAATTAGAAACCCTTTGCCTTAAAAACAAACCATTCAAAACAAAACAAAGACAGCATTCAGCCTCAGAAGATGTGATAACTGTGCAAGGAATCTAAAAACATACTCTGATTTGGTCAACAATTTTCCGGATCTGCGGTTCAAAGCCCATGTCCAGCATTCTGTCGGCCTCATCCAGTACGAGGTAAGTACATCTGCGGAGGTTTGTCTTTCCTGCTTCGAGGAAGTCAATGAGCCTTCCTGGGGTGGCGATGCAGATCTCCACACCTTTAAAGAGAAGCCTGTGAGTACTAAACCACCAAAACAACATTTTATGTGCAAACACAAAAAAAGGGTTACAATACCTCTTTCCAGGTCACGAATCTGGGGTCCTTTGGGTGCTCCTCCGTAGATACAGGTGGACTTGAGGCGAGAAGCTCTGCCATATTCTGCAGCCACCTGTTGCACCTGCTGTGCCAACTCACGGGTAGGGGCGAGCACCAAGCACTGCAATGGGCGAAAATGAAAGTTAACACAAATTAGTCAACCGTCCTGCTGGGCGAAAGCTATGCAAATCAATGATATTTCTTGATTACTCACAATAGGACCATCTCCACGTTCCAGGAAAGGCTGGTGGTTGATGTGCACAATAGCAGGCAACAAATACTGGAGAGCAAAAAAAAAAAAAAAAACAACACTTACTTACATGATACAAACAATAATGAACATTACCACACCCTCAGTGATATGCGTGCCTACACAAGTCATTAAATACCTAAACCAATCCCAACTTACAGAAAGCGTTTTGCCAGAGCCAGTCTGAGCGATGCCGACCATGTCCTTGCCACTGAGAGCCAGAGGCCAGCCCTGAGCCTGGATGGGTGTTGGTTCAGTCCATTTCTGCTGGTCGATCACATCCATCACATAAGCTGGGAAACAAAAATAACAGTTAAATAAAATACTAACTTTCTTAGTGGTGTGTGTTTCATCAGTTGTTAACAGGTCCACATTACATCAACACTTACATGGGAAGCTTGCTTCATGAAACTTTGCGATGGGATTGGGGCACTCTCTCCCCTTGAATGTAATGGTTTTAGCTCTTCTGTACTGTTCAACTTCTTGCTGCAAGATGAGAATAAAAGAAACAAGTTCAGTGGTCATAACCGATTACATAACAGCAACACGTGCAGGGGAGAGCACATTTCCACCAGTGTTGCATAACAACTCAAGCACCATGTGGGATACATACCGGAGTCCTCCGGGCGACGTCGGGATGCTGCTGATAAAAGTTTTTCTCAAACTTTGGGAGCTCGTCCAGGTTCCATTGCTTCTTGCGCAGACGATCGCCGGGGTTGCCAAACTTTCCTCCACCTCCGCCCCGGTTGCCCCCAAAGCGAGGCGGGCCGCCGCCATACCTGCAATCAAAAAGCGAGACGTTGAGTTCACAAAGTCACATTTGGCGAGTCGTTACATGCGCCGGCAGCAGCGATTTAACACAACACCAGTCTGAAATGCGTCATTCAAGGGAATTATATAGCTGCCATATACTTTCCAGCCAGCAGAGGAACAATGGAAAAAACAGCCGGCATTTTGTATCCGCATTCATGGCTGCCACATGGCGAAAAGCCGACTAGCCAGCTGTGTTAGCATCACCGCTCACCTTAGCCACAGAGAGAGTAAATACCTCTGTACCCTGATAAAAAATATGTTTGATAATCAAGTTTACAGATCTCTAGGATTCTGGGTGTGGGGTTAAGTTTGTTGCGTCGGTAAACGGCACTGAAGAGAGAAGCTAGCGTGAAGCCGCCGTGTCGGGGCACGAGGCCAAACTAGGCCCGGAGCCAAAGACAACGGGCTCAGTCCACCGGCAGGGCCTCGCCGGGTAAATAAAACACAGAAACTGACGGTTTAAACGTTGGTATAGTCTCATTTGATAACTAAAGGCAAATGAAGACGTCTTCATTTTAAGGGAATGTAAAAATACCGTGTGAACCGGCTTTTTTTTGTATTAAATCTTGACAGCCATTTTCCCCACAAACCCACACGATGTAAAACGTTTAAAAAACGCGAACTCACCCTCTATCTCTGTCTCTGTCTCTGCCGCGGTCTCTGTCGGAATATCCAGGCATTTTGTAAACAAGCTGTATAAATTAAAAAAAGATAAATAAGCTACTCTGTGGCTCGACCGCCGTCTAAAAAGCTCGACCGGCAGCGCTGCTGAAATGCCGGTAACGTAAAAATGAGGCCCGGTTTATATGGCGAGAGGAAGTCCCTCTTCCGATGTATTCATCCGCCGCACGGGATTCAACTTCAGATTCAACCGACACATTTTTGAAGAGTTTTAAGTTCCCTTTAACCTTAAATACTTCACACAATTTATAAACTAAGTTGACGCACACGGAACATACATGTTTTATTTATTAAATCATACGCACATATTGTTTAAGGGTTAGTCTACAGAAAAAAACAGAAATAGAGCTGTTGAAAAAACACCTTACATTTCCGTTGTTTTGCGTTTTTCTTTCTCACTCAAAACCTTAAAATACCCAAAGCACTTCATTTCCCGTGGATCTCTTTTTAAAACCTATTTTATTTCACGATAAGGACAGACTTGCGGACGGATATGTACGAGACAGAAATGGGTGATTCGGCTTTGACTCCGCTTCCGATAGATGCCGGTAAGTGACGTCACCAGGACCAACCCAAACATGAAAGAGTTTTTTTAAAACCTCTTTTGTGTTTTTTCCAACAGACTGTGCCCTGTGAGGTGAATTTCCACTCTGTAAATGTACAATGAAACATATAGGGTTATTATGAATCGTGTCGGTATAAAATGAGAACGTGAAAGTGTGTAATGTGTGGCAGAGAGCAGAACATAAACAGAGGTCTCTAGGTAACCTAACTTCTGAGCTCAAAGGTGAATCACATGACTTTTATTCATACTACACTACACCATAAAATACAATACAATGTAAGACAAAACATACAAACACTGTATGTTTATATTATTGTTATATTATTTCTTTAAGATACTTTTTTCATGATCAAGTCTTCAATACTCTCTCCAGTCCCTGTAGAAAGTTTTTGAAGAGGCCGCATATCTACAGAAGAAGACCTGTACTTGACACCTTTCCTCAAACAGCTCTGCTCTTTGTCATTGTGCCCCCCGTTTCTCCCTGCCCCCACCCTTCCCACCACCCTCTGAGCCATCTGCCACACATTTTAATCCACAGTGGTATCAGTGGGTGGTCGGGGGAGGGCGCGAACCATTCAGATGTAAAGCGTGGACGGACACCGGACATTATTCTCCGCCAGTATGGGACTTAACAAGCCTGATAAAACTGATCTAATGCAAATGATTTTCCGTCGCTGTGCTCTAACACGCCCTTGTATTTGCAGAGCTCTCTTGTAGGCATCCTCACAATAATTCAGACTCAAACACCTTTCTTCCGTACGACATTTGGAAGACGCAGACAGAAAGAGGACAGGACATGTCTTTGTACAAGGCCTTACATTGTTAGACAAAGGCAAGTTTAATTAGAACTAATTACACACAAAAATAAAATACTCTTACAAAATGATAGTGTTAACATACATCAAATTGCATCAGTCAGCTATGAGAGATATAGTCCTGCTAGTGGATCATGCTATTAAAAACAAAACAAACAAACAAAAAAAAAAACAAGAGCGGCATCTCTCAACTTTGACTCGTTTCATAAAAAGTTCAGTTCTTCAATGAGAGGCAGCTACAGGGCGATGCTGAGCGATGTAGTGTAGGAACAGACAGTAGGGCGATCAGCTTGTGCACTGGACTCAAAAAAAAAAAAGAAAAAAAAGGCGAATGAGCATCCGTTACAGAAGCCACCGTTCAACAAACACGGTGACCTCGCTCTGTTTGTGTGCAACGTCTCCTTTCATTTCAAGAAACTCTTCTTCTACTTAAGTTAAAGATAAATTACAGGTCGTTTGATCCACATATATGAACAATATTTTATTACTGTACAAAGCACCATCTGAGGACACTTTTCACTTTGCATACACTTTAAAGAATGGAAATCAATAGTTCATCGCTTTGTGTGTTCTCTCTCTTTTTTTTTTTTCTCATGTATGCAAACGTTAAGAACAGTCCGCGGTCATAGAGATTGCTAGACAGGCAGCATCTTTTGAAAACATTCAAGAATTTAATTTCATTTTTAAATCGTAGAAAACAATCCCCCATTTCTCTAAATAAAAACATTACTGATAGTAGGACTGTGTAGCAGGCTAAAACACCAGTTCATCTCATTCACTTCCCTTTCAACCAAAAGCACATATGGACACATGCAACGATTACTGTGTGTTCAACGGTCTGCTGCGGGCAAAACAAGTTAAAACGACACAACTTCTTTTTTTTTTTTTTTTTTTTTTTTTAAACCCCCTCGACATTCAGGAACTCGAGACAAATGGTCAGAATTAGTTTCTCGTCAGTCGTCAAATCAAAAAAGGACATCACAGACTACATATGACATCTCCTGAGAGTGTGGCTCTTGGTTTCTTGGAAGGGTTTTGTGGCCACAAGCAGGTGTGAGCGCGAGTAGTGTGTTGTGCACTTGAAGCAGTAGTACGCCAGTGAGTAAGGTCGCCAATAGAAGACAAACATTAATGCTATTTAGCACCACATGGTTGGAAGGTAGTAGAGGTTTTTCTTTTTTTCAACAACAACAATGTGGAGGCAGCACAAAATAGATTATGACGGACTTTGGACTCCTTTGAACAGAATACCATTAGAAAATAATGGTTTCAGGCTTGTGACATTAATATAGCCCAGCTACAAATGACGAACTGTTTAAAAAAAAAAAAAAACAGGGTAACAAAAGGGAAACGCCATCATGTGTAGCTCCAAGATAAAATCAGTAGAATTTAAAGGGTCCGCTCAATATTTGCAAAGATTCATTCATTCAAAATGTTTATGGCACTCAGAGGACTTTGTGTGTTTAGGTGTTTGTGGGGTTTTTTTTTGCCCTTGAAGACACACCTCAGTACGAGAGGTCATGTCAAGAAATAAACCACAGCATTCGTACGTGAAGTTCAGTCACGCTAAATTTTCACAAATTGTCTTCTATAATTTAAACAGTAACACTTAACATTTAAAAGATTTTTTTTACTGTAACAATGGAAAGGGCTTTCTGAAATATAACAGCAATAAATTATATATATTATATAGAATTTTATTGTTTCTTTTTCAGTTATCCCTGTTATATAAAAATAACACATTTCAAGCTCTTGGTTCATTTATTCATTCTCAAACAAAACTAATTGTCAAACGGGTGAAACAGGGTTCGTGGGATTGCAGCTTTAGTTGTTGGGCAGCGACTCAGGAGCCGAGGTCCCCGCTGCTGTCTTTGGAGAGGGTTGTAAACAGTCGGGCTGGGCCTAATTCAGTCTCGAGTCTTGCTTTCTCGTTTCCGTTTTCCAGCCTTGGCGTCGCTGATGGCCCCAGCGCGAGTCACTCTGCATCCAAATTTAGTGTTTCTGGTTGGTTGTGGTAACCATTAATAACCCTGTACTCTAGCAAAAAAAAAAAAAAA
>JAOXYL010000045.1:16803636-16834429 GCA_028564955.1 Terapon puta
TCAAAGTGATGCCAAGGTCAAAATAACTCTCACACAGCCTTTTATCAGGTAATTTGATCAAACCGCTGACTTTTCAATGGACCTCGACTGTCAGTCAGTTCACTTCATGACAGAATGGCATGACGGTTGTCAGAAGTTAATTTAGCTCAAAACTGCTTCTCTAAAGTATCCACCCAATGGCTGACATTCTCCTCCACCACAATGACAACTTCTGACTGAGTGACTGAGTTTGGTTTCTGGTGTCTGCCCAACAGAATCCAGTTTGGCTTTTCAATCACTTCCTGCTATCCCAGAAAGCCACAGGGCCCCACAGGACACTCGAGACCTCCTTTTGAATCCTTTTATTTCCTGCAGACTAGACTCAGAGGGAGGGAGGGCAAGGGAGGGAGGAGGAGGGCAGGAAGGGCACTGTCCCAGCAGCACCCAAACATTGTAGACAACCCAGAGGGTGGAAGGAGAGACGGAAGGAGCGGGGAGGCACGGCCATCTCGTCCTGCACTCTGCCCCATAAATCAAACATTCCTGCTCCGTCTCTCTCGCTCTTGCTCTCATGGATGCAGGCGAAACGTCCCAGAGTTCTCTCTTCTCTTTCCAAGTCTTTAACGACGAGCGCGGCTCTGGTGCATGTTACCTGAAGACGCTCACTACAGAGTCGCCGTGATAAAAGCAGGACATCAGTGAGGTGACAGTTATTTCTCATGCAACTGTACAGAGGGAAGCCCTGCAGCCAGGTCAGGACAAGGATAGAGTTACCTACTGAACAGTGACCTTGACCAGAGAGGGGGTTGAATTCAGTAAAAGATTGCAACATCACAGGGGAAATATAAGCAAAACCATATACACACACACACACACACACATATACGTGCACACAAACACACACACACACACGTATAAAAATTATATGTCAGACATTTTTGAGGGATGACGACACATGAGGGCTGAAAATTTCTAAAATCCCTGACTTGATAAAAGGCAGATGTCTTGATGGAAATCCATGACGACTGATATCTTTTCCAGAGTTTTGTCACAAGCAAGCAAGTCACTCCAAAGTCTGCTCTACTTGCAGCAGGACAGAAACTGCACCAAAAAGGCAACAGATCATCTATCACAGGGTTAATGTACTTAGAAAGGATTGAGATACACTCAGTGAGGTTAAACCTCAGTCATGCATCATTTGTAAAGAAGGTTTCAATCCAATCTCCACGTGCCTTTGAATAACCAGCAAAGCACTCTACAGCCAGAATTGAACATTTTATACTATTCAATCTTTCTCTTAATAAAACCGCATCACAACATGAACAAATGTACTGAATGACAATTGCTCGACACTAACAACACTAAAACAAAAAAAGAAAGCTATAACTGTGTATACAATGTTCTGGTGATATTACAGTAAGAAAAACACAAGCCCACTTCCTGGCTTTGATGTGAGCTAATCATCCCACCAGAATGTATGTATACAATAAAAATCCTATGCTCAAGATTTTCACACATCTGGGCATAGTCATGCTCGTGACAAAATTCCTACATTAAAAACAAATGTGGCGTGCCAGGCTACATTTTTATAAGACTTTTCAGACGGCCATAGATGAAAAAAAGCAAAACGAATACAAAATCCCGAACACGTTCTTTGATCCATCAGAACAGGAAAAAAAGAAACCTGATCTCTCCACCGATGCATTCCGTCTCTCTGCACGGAGAAGGAATGAGATCAGGCGGAGGAGGCCCACCAAGGCACCCATACACTGCTCCACCTTCGTGGAGCAGGGAGCTATGGGTAATTCTACGGCTATCGTTGCACAGTATGTGTTTGAACAGCTGCACAGGGGAAGAAATTCTGAACACGTGCATCCATGCACGCAGGCATGTACCAAGCACAGAAGCATGAACTAACACACATGAACCTACACAGATGGACACACACACACACAGTTCATTCATTGACTTGGGCATCAAATTTA
The DNA here is from genome assembly GCA_028564955.1 of Terapon puta. NCBI lineage: Eukaryota > Metazoa > Chordata > Actinopteri > Centrarchiformes > Terapontidae > Terapon > Terapon puta. The sequence continues at coordinate 16,805,601 of JAOXYL010000045.1, forward strand.
TGCTCCGTTTCCTGGACGTAAGACGCGCCTCAGCCACAGACACAGCAGCCTCGACTTCCACTCAGCTATCTGATGTCTGGCCAAAGCCAGCTTTGTGACGGATTGTGTGCTAAAACGCCTTTATGATCAAAACCTCTGTGGGCCCGAGGAATTTGAATTTCTGTGTGGAAAGAAAGACTGTGGGGGAGTGCACTGGGTATGTATTTCTCTATGTGTGCACAAGCGTCTGCTAAGCAGAAGGGCCGCTCCGAGTGCTGAACCTCTACAGGTGGTGAACACACCTTGGCACAGGATCCCACTGTAAAACACTGACTGAGGGGGAGGCAAAGTGAGTAAGTCTGTGAATGTCTGGGGAGTGTGTGCTTGTGTGTGTTCTCGTCTGTGTGCAGTGAGGACGACTGGAACGACGCCCAAACCTTACCTGACATTCTGACTTTCGATGCCTCCTCGAGAACCATTGGGGCTTGGACTACAGACACAAAACAAAGACAAAATGAAGACAGAGAATAAATCTCTCTGCTTTTACGCCCAGTTTCTTTTTTTAATGTGCTGTCTAATTTATTTCACCATTACATTTTCTGGCTCAAGGGTACAGTAGTACTCACTTTAGGACTAGATGCAGGTTGGCGGAGAGGCGCGGGTCTGTGAACTGCGTGGTTCGGTTGTTGTGGTCGACAAAGTAAACCCTCCCGGTGGCAGTGTTCCGAATCTCCCACCCAGGAGGAAGAGGACCCAGTTCCTCACAGTTCACATTACTCAGATCTCTGAAAGGCAACAGCACAACACGCAATAAAACATTAGGACGCAAGAATTTAAGAAAAATAAGAGGCAGTGTAGGGTGGGACAGGGGAAAAGAGAGACAAAGCACACACACACAGCAAATTCTAGGTATAAAACATACCAAAGCACTGACTAACTGGACTCAGGCGGACAGCAAGATTCCGAGATGTCTGAGAAATCACTTTTATTCTATTTTTCTTCTTCCTCCCATCTAAATTATTTACTGCTGCCCTGCAACCCCTTTCAGCTGGACTCCATGGAGACAAAAAGGTTCAGAAATTACTGCAGGCTATGCTGGAGCTGACTTTCCTCTTTTGCAGGATTAGTGCCAAAAGGGACCAGAGCCTCACGAGCGATGAGAGCTTGGCAGCTAAGCCATCTGCTAATGTTGGAGCCGTCTGAGGAGCACCCGGTGAGGTGTGGCGTGACCAATAGGCTCCTATCAAGAGCAATAAAAGTATCATCACTCATATACTGACAGAATGCAAGAGAGCGGAGGCCAGGTATTATAACATCGGTCATGTTTTATTGATAGCGTCTGGAGTGCGCCGAAGCCCGTCTTTGCACACGCAGATCTGTGTGTGCGTGCGCATTTCTTTTGGAACATGGTAATCAATAGGACACACATGCCTGTATGAGCATTGCCCCAAGAGCCTCTGGTATGGCTGATTGAGACCTGTGAGCTGTTGGCCATGTGTCTCAGAGTGAGGCCTTTCAGCGCCGGTGCCAGAGGACCGAATCGCTCTCAAAGCCCCGTGACACGGGACTTCTCACAGCATGTCGGACTTATAATCAGCTGCAGGTTTATGGCAAACTACAAGGGGACCGAGAGACTGTCATGACACCAGCTGTGGGTCATGTCAGTTGTGTCAGTGATGGTTGGTAAATGCCGGAAGGCTAGAAAGTATGACCAAGAATTATAACTGACTGAAACATCTGCGGACAGCATAGTTTCTCGTTTATGCACTCCATTATTCTTTGTTCTTTCATTTTACATATGGTGGACATCATGTTGTTCCTCTGAGGTCACAGAACTTGTGGCGCACGTACCTTGGTACTCTGGGGTCGTGCCACGTGCTGACACCTGTCTGAGTGTGGAGAAAGTACACTTGGCCTTGCTGCGTGGTCCTCTGCTCTGTAGGACACAAAAATGGGACTCATCAATGCCAGATTTGGAGATCCTCATTATACAATGATGTATATCGGATTAAAAATAAAGTACTCTTGTTTAAGCCTTTGAATTACATGTTTGTCAAATGTTTCAAATAAATAGAAAATGAAATGTTGATGAATTCATGTGGCACATGCAGACAGATTGAGCTCCTAATCTGTCTGCGTAAGAGAGAGATCACACAGACGGAGATAAAAAGGACTGCCTGAGTCAGTGGAGATCCCAAAAGGCAGCCAGAAGGAGGCGGAGGAGGGGAGGTGAGAGACAGGGTGAAGAACATTGGAGAGGAAAGGAGAGGAGAGATGGGTTTGTCTGACTTTTCAGTTGGTGAGCTCATTCATCACAGCCTGACAGAGATATTTCCACAGAGCGGCGTGCCAGAGAGCTCTGCTCTGGCATCCCTTTGGACCCACCGCCCAGCTTTAACATGCATGTACACACAACCTTCCAAACCCACACCCGCCCGATGAGTGCACCATATACATTAGACACATGGGGTGACATCTCTTGGCTAGCGTGCACTCACATGAGGAAAATCAGAGGTGCCGACAGGCTTTATAGGAACTGCCCGACAGTGAAGAAAGTAAGGACGGAAAGAGACAGATATAGAGAGAAATGTGGTGAGTCTAGGAGACTCCTAATCTGAACTGAGAGCAAAGTTGTGATATGCCTCTGTGGCTCTGGCTCCTAAATCCTGTAGAAGATTTGATTGTGAGGATAAACAAAACTCCCTTGAGCTGTGTGGGGGATCGCAACTTGTGTGTTTGCTTTTACATGAATGCCTCTGATTGTTTGACTGCGTGCAGAAAGGAGAACAGAGGGGGGAGTGAATGGCTGCCGCCAGCCTTTAACAGCTAGATCAATTCAATTAGATTGTCTAAAATGGAGCCAGTATTTCAGGCTCCTTGTGTGGAGCTGCAGCGTCATCAGAGTGGTGCTGGACTGAATGAGGCTACAGATTAGCTGGGTTACTGAGCCCAGTGTTGAGCAGGGAGGAGGGCAGAGACGGAGCAATTAACACAACAGCATTACAATGTTGACACGATTTATAGAGGAAGTAGAGCAGGCTTTCACAGAGGGTCAAAAAAACATCCAGCATACTCTAATGTGATCAGAATTTTAAATATCTGTCTCTAGATAGCAAAGCTGGACATATAGCAGTGATACTAATGTGTGTGGTCTTCATTGGCTGGTTAAGATAGAATATATCACAGCACAGCAAACATCATTCCCCAGCACGACATCTACAACATCCACATCACCAACATCATACATTATCGACTACGGACAGGTCTTTAGATAAATTTTAAGCACTGAAGATGTGCGGCACAACTCACCAGCTGCAGGTACTTTTAGCTTTAGACAGTTTAATTATGACTCATTTATTACTTCTCATTTGATGGTGTTTTGGTGGTACAGGTCTCTCTTTTGTTTAACATCAAATCATAATTTCTCAAGTTAGCTGAGCTACTCCACAAACTTTACATGTGCTCATAGATGTACTAACCATATCCCTCAGGGAGGTCCGGGGGCGTGTGCAGGTGGGTTCTGCTCATGTAGTTACGGTGCCTCTGGGAGCGGACCCGTCTCTCCTGGGCCCGCTGGTCGCCGCCACTGGATGGCAATGCTGTGGTGGGCGTGGCCCCGTTCGTGCTGATGGGTGTGTTCTCATCCACGATGCAGCTGAGAGGCCGGCCAGGGCTGGAGTACTCTGACGCAGGCCTGAGAGGGGAAAGGAAAACACAAGAACGAGAGAAGACAGGGTAAGGTGATGGTAGATCAGCGTGGGAAAAAAAAAAGTGTGTATAAGAGGATTTAAAAAGAAAGTCATCTCTGTAAACAGCGGCACGTGAATAGGCAGCCAACAGGAAGTCTTCAGGTGCTAATTGGGAAATCTATAAAAGGCGACGAACAAACAGCTCATCGAACACAAAATGCCTGGGACTGCCCGAGGTCAAGCTTGGTAACAGTAAAAAGAAACAACAGCTGGACACGGAGCAGGGAAGAGATGCTTCTATTTCCGCACCTGTCAGCTCCGTGACTTCCTTGGCTCTTCCACATCATTAAACATCACTGTCTGGAGCAGCCTGTCTGACACCTCTCTTTTTTTTTTGAGGAACCTACATCAGTTTTGGATAGATTTCCCCCCCATTTGGGAGCACTGAGGTCAGGGATGAGGTCTTCCATGGGCCTGCTGTTGTTTGATTTAGGAGGTCTGGGTTTGAGTTTCTGCGGGCTGCACAGTGTACTCACCTGGTAGGCCTCTCCCACTGCGTGGTGCGTGTGATGTGGTTCAAGTACTGGATTCGTCCAGACGCTGTCCGCCTCTCCTCCCAGCTGGCGGCAGAAACGTACACAGACGCAGCAGTGAGCGGACACGGTTAAGCAGCCGCAGGACCATCGAGTCGTGTTCTGTCTCGCCACACGTGCATATCATATTTTGTACATCTTTACCCCCGTACTTGAGGGCAGCAGTTATTGTTTAGGATTTGCAACGGCCTCTCGAAAAGCTCCTTCTCCGATGATAAGAGATTTCCCCAAACTCACCCATCTGGAAGATCGTTGTCGAACAGCCGACTGCAGTCCACCACAGGGCCTCCTGTGCCTATCCGGTCCCTCGACTGCAGGCTCACTGCAGCAACACATGGCAGACAGATGCACACACGAGTATTACTAGACAGCAGATTACAGCGCAGACATAGATATTTTATCGAAGCACAAAATGGAGCTATATATCTTTATGAGCAACAGGAATAGGGTTCAATTTTGATCCGTGGTATCCTGGAGGGTCTGGTTAAAGGACTTTTTTCCCCCTTCAGCAGGGAGTGTCTGCTATTATGAAATCTAATACTAAATTTTACATGAAGACTGAGAAATGTAACAACTTTTTAAGCAACGAGTATGGGCAACACTTGGCAGACAGGAACTGGACATATTACACATCTGTTTATTTATAATGTCATTTAAGTATCCTCAAGAGTATTTTTGACCTATATACACTATTCATCAACACACAAGAAACAAGAACTGAACGTGGAAGGTTGTTACAAGCATTATTACTACAAGAACTGTCAAAGTGACTGATGAAATTATCAACCTCGACTCCAAACTTGTTGCATTTTACTTTAAATGTAACCCATTAGAAGTTAATACAACACATTCCTTCAATACTCAATACACAGTGAATATAGGACAAGGTCTGTATGACTTAATGGTGAATGGATTACACCCCAGAAAGACATTATTAGGTATTCAGTTGTTGCATCATTTCGATTTATTTCCTTTTTAAAGTGACCATTTTCTCAAATGTTTTTGTGCTACTCAATGGATGCTGTTTGCTGTGTCTGTACTCACCCACTATCTGGCCTCTGACTGTGTCACTGTCATTGGGACTCAGCTTGTTCAAGTCTAGTCTCTGGTCTGTGGAGGGAGGCCAGAAAGAAGAGGTGGAGCGAGCGCAGAAGCAGGAGAGGGAGAGAGACAATACCGCGAGACAAACAGGAAATGAGAATAAAGATGAAAGAAGGGAGAGGATTCATCAGTGTCAGAGAGATACATGTAAACTAGCATGTGTTCGGATGCATTTTTTCCTCTTTGGTCCCATTGCTCTGTATCATTTACATCACTCAGAGTCAATTCCTCTCTCCCTCATTATCCGTCTCTCATTCTTCTGCCTGTAGACCGCAGCTTGGCTGTGCCCTGGAACAGATGGTCTGGTCTGTGGAACAGCCATGGGCTGTAAAAATCTCACTGAGCATCGGTACAGAGCAGGCTTCAGTTCAAATGCAGAGGTCAAACATTTGACAAATTTCAGTACAAAGCCTGCACTATTCCACTCAGTCTTAGCATGGACATGAACTTCTGCCAAAGTCTGGAAACTCTTTGTCTGAACTTCTTAAAGTCTGCGGAATTTGAGAGCAAGGGAGAAAAGAGAGAGATCAGGCGGAAAGGAAAAAAAAAGGCCAAGTTGCCTGCAGACATGAGAAATGCCACTATCTGCTCTCTGTTGTCTGGGTGTCATGCAGATCAGCTCAGGATGTCTGTCTAGACTAAACAGGGACCAAAACAGGCAATGGTCAAACCGTTACAAGGCTGGCCGGAGGTCAGCAGCCACAGAGAAAACAGAGCGCGCGCACACACACGTACACAGTAAAATGTACGCAGAGAAGTGTTCCTTTGAGTGCATACATCTGCAGACGTATGCAGTCTTATACACAAAGACAAGACACACAGACGCTCACTACAATTACACATAAATGCTGCAGTCAACCCAAGACGCTGTACAATTATCCACAAACGTTTTAGTCAACCCAGTGCCCTCTCCAAGCCCTGTGGAGGGGACAAAACTGCAACTGCTGGTAAATTCCACACAAAAAACAAAGGAATGACAAATACTCGCAGGGGGAGAGACCACAACAGAGAGAACACAACAAATCTACGCTTACACTTAAATAGCTGTACAATTATGCATGTCTGCGTGAAATGACCGGTTGTCTAGATCGGCAGACGGAGATAGAGGGAGGTTAGTCACAATGGCATTTGTGTGAGTACACGCTGCCAGTCTATGGAGGAGACCGAAGGGGAAACCGAGGGGTGAGGAGGAGGCCAGGAGAGAAAGGAAATGCAGAGGCAAACCACTCACAGCTGTGGCACAAGGTTCAGGTTTCCTGTGTCGCTCCAGGAAAACAACAGTGTCAGGGGCTTCTAGGAAAAGCGGTGGGATTCTTTCCCGGTCTCTGCCTACAGAGCCGCAGGCCCGGCGAACAGGTACCAGCTCACCACGCAAGAAGAAAAATAAAAGCACTCCAGACCTACAGAAGCTACAACTGTCTGGCACTGCTTTTACTAGGAGCCATTTACTAAAGCCTCCATCTCATTTATCCAGTTAGCTTCTGACATGAGACATTTTTACAGTAATTGTAGGGTGATGCAGATTGGCTCTTCCTGTTCTGGCGGGAGGCAGGGGTTGACCCCTCTCGCGCACAGGTCTGGCCTCTGTCAGACCTAGTGAAGGAGACGGGACACTAAAAGGAGCTACTCTATGTTCTGTCACTTAGGCCTGACAGCAGCACTGTGCTATTAAGTGCTGCTTCTTATCACACTGCCGGTCTGAGACTGGCTTGATGGATGCGGCCTCGTTTCACCATTAAGGCTGAGGCAATACAGATGACTGACGTCTCGTCAATGACTGCAATTAAAAATTCAAATGTTATTCTCCGTCCCGGGAAAGAATAATTACCTGAGTAAACTTAATGACAAAGAAATAGCTCATAAATGTGAAACATTCACGTATTTTGGGGGCAAAAATCAGTGCTGTAACTACACTATAATTACATACATGTGGTTTAAAACAGGGAACCTTTAATATGCAGCATAGACAAAGCAGGGTCAGACAAAGCTTAAACTCAAACATGGTCAGAAACAGCCGTGGACAGATTCATTAGAGTGACACTGACACTTACAGCCTGTGTCTTTAAGGCGGTTGATAGCGTTGGACAGAAGGCGGACACAGCCCAAGAAACCAGCCCCTTGCTTCTTGTGAATCTTCTTGTGATTCCACACGCTGATGGTGATAGAGTCGGACTTTCCGATGTATCTGAGGGCAAAGAGAGAAAGAGGAGACATAATCAGTCTTACACAACGAGAGGCTCTTTCACAAATGTGCATAAAGCGTTGTTGCCGTTTCGCATTTGCATAATTGCGCCGCTAAACCTTACAAGAGGAGTATTAGTAAGGTCAACATGTGACAGCTGACGTGTTGGCTCACTCAGGATATCCCCAGCCATGCAGGGGAGACACACATCCGCTACAGAGGCTCCCGCTAAGTCGCCTCGCCAAGGACACATTACAAGACACAGTCGGGACACGCAGGCGGAAGAGGAAGAGGAAGGTGGAGTGGCTGATACGGATTTTTCCAGCCAGAAAACGCGAATGTGTGAATGTGACCTCGAGCGTCTGAGTTTGAGACGGTAGCGCCACAGGCAGACTGTGACCCTGTGAATCATTCATGATATTCGCGGCAATCCCTCCCCACATGAAAGGGGGAGGGAGGCAGAGGACTGAGGAGACAGAGATGCAGCAGGGAGATGAGGACGGCGTGACAAGCAGCAACCGAGCTGTTGCTACTATGAAAATGCTCTAAAATGTGAGAATATTTCAATCAGACTGAGGAAACGGTGTCTACATTTGTCAAAAAAAAGCTTTTAAAATTATGCTGGGACTACACTACGCAGCTCTCCAACCCCATTTAGTTAATATGAAAAATCAAAACGACCAGCTTGATTAAAGCAGCTTAATTAAAAATTTAACTGGGTATGAACAGTCATCAATCAGAGTGTTAAAAGTAAGGTTGGAAAATTAGTTATATAACTAAGCTAAACTAAACTAAACTTTATGGCATTTTTTATAAATTATACTGTAAACATGTGAGATAGACTACATACATATACTACTGTACTACTATACTATAATACTCCTGTAAAAATCACTGTATTTGCTATGTGATCCTCTTCTTTCCCTCCTCAGAAATGTAACAGTATCACATAGTAACGCATTACAACCACAAGCCAAGCCATCAGCTCTGTGACGCGGTGCTACAGCAGAGCAGCGCTTTGAGGAAAAGGTCAACACGTCAACACGCTGAGCAGGTGTCATGTTGATCAGATCGGTCACTGTGGCGTAGTGAGTCAGCATGCAAAATGTCTGCTAATTAGCGCTAAAAACAAAGCACAGATGAGGACAATGGGAATGTAATTAGTGTTGCAGGTGTGTGATCATCAGTCCAACTATTGGACAACTGGAGTTTTGACCGACGGTGGTGCTAGATGGAAAATGGGAGTATGAATTTAATGATTAAATGTCAGTGGATCACCAAAGTCCATGGGCTTCACCCGCTGGGAACCATAAAATGTCTAAAATTTCATGACAATTCATCAAACTGTTAATATTTCAGTCTGGATAAAAGCAGTGGAATGACATTACAATCTCTTGAGCCAGTAACATGGCTAAAAACAACAATGCAAAGGAAAAAACTGTTTTCCCGCGATGCAAGTATAGAGCACGGTCGGGTAATTATGTCGTATACAAACAGCTGAAGATGTGTAGGAAATAAGGCACAGCTAGATGAAAAGGGCAGATTATTTCCTGGCTGCCAGTGCCGGTCTCCTCCAGTGCCTTTTGTGCCACTTCTCTCCCTCCCCTCGTTTGTCAGGCAAGGCCGAGGGCGTGATAAAAATCTCACCACGTGGACCTGTTGTAGCACATCTGCTCGGGTGGGCTCCCTCTTTCAGTGGAAAACTAATCATCTGTACGCTTCGCAGAACTGCATCCCCTTGTAATTATCATGCTGCTTACCAAAAGGGATATGAAACAATGAGGCTGTGAGTAAGACGTCTGGACATTTTGAATTTATGCCAAATGCCTGTCTGGGGTGCGATGTGAGAGCGCTGCTATGTCAGACAGACGTGACGGGAGGGAAGTATTACAACCAAACCCTAGTCATCTGGATCACCCTCCATGCAATAAAATTCATTAGTCTGGCTACAGTTTTTAATACCAGTCATAGGCAATAACACACACACACACCGCATGAGAGACAATGGGAAAATTGCAATAAAAAGGAAAAAGCAGCAAATTTAAAGAGTCAGATGTACTTTCTAAATACATCTTTTTATTTGGGAGACTATTCATACAAGAGGCATCTTTGGCTGTGTGTTTTTAGCAGCTTTTTTCCTGCATGTTACTGCCAAGAACATATGGTCAAAGTGAAAGGAAAACTTTACAATACAGCAACGCTACAGTCACACATCTGAGATACAAACAGATCAAATGGGATTCACAGTCTGAGACTATCAACCTTCCGAGTGACAGACCTTTAAATGTGAGGAACATCGCTCGACTAATTTGATAAAAGTAGAATTGGTTTTAAATCCAAATATTCACTCAGGAATAAGACTTGAAAATCCATTGAATCAGGCACCGAATACACAGTTTAATCAATCATTTCCCCATAAACACATACAAATATCAGGAGAATCTCTTGTGCCTCTTCTGCATTGTGGCACTTGTTTCTTTCCCTTTGGTCAGCCTTATTCCACAGTCCATAGTAATACTTGAGATCTAATAAAGCGGTTTCACTTGGTGCTTCCACAGAAATTGCATGGAGGGAGGAAAATGGCTGGATGAGTGGGCGTAAATAATTTGAGTCTAGACTGAACACTTAACATCGCAGATGTATTATTTAATAATGCCGTGTTTGAAGAGCTCCTAATTAACCAAATGTGATTGAGTGCACGCTGGAGGGACTCAAAAAAGGCTTGAAAACACTTTGTGACTCTTGCTATGAAGACGACGGTCCTTCAAAAATGGTCATCATATCACTGATAATGAACGCGTCCTTTTCCTCGGGAGCGGTTGTTATGCTAACGCTTCCTTAATTTCAATCGCGTCCTGTGGTTCTTTGCGACCGTCTGTTTTACAAACTTGCTGCAGGCAGACTAAGTGTGAGAGGCAGGCAGCCAGATCGTCTGCTATCCTTGGCACGCCGGCCACATCCTGCAACAATGCGGAGGGGGTCACAGTTCACGGGCCACTTTGCAGGCTGCGGCTGACCAGCGAAACCGAGGCCCCGGACACACACAAATACATACGCACGCTTCCACAAGATTTCTACACACTCACATGAGCGCATAGAACAAATGGAAAAAAAGAGTCACTGCCAACAGCTTTAATGCACTAGGCTGTATTCGGAACACCAGGTGTTGCAGGCCCTATTTTAATAAGTGTGAGCCAGCCAGACGGCTTTCTAGGCTGCTCTCAGTCAATTAAAACTTCTCCCTTCCAACACACCACCTGAGAGTCCTTCTGCTGGCCATGAGGATAAACACTGACAGACAGCGAGGGGGGTACACCGACGTTCAAACTTATCGCTGGCACAGAAACTCGAGCCATTTCCACAGAGACTCCAGTCTGCGGGGATAAATGAGCAGAGAGGGTGAGCCACGAGCCTTGTGTTCTCCTCTCCACCGATCCATCTTTAAGGTGCGCTTACATGCGCGTGACTTTTTCCCCCCACTCTTGTCAAATGTGACATGAGCAGCTCATTTAACGGCCACGCAGAGAGAGAGGGTCCCGTATCCCCAGCAACCAAACAAACGGAGACATGTGCTTCCTCTCGCTGTTGGCTATGCATGACGGTTGGATAAACACCGGGGCGAATACTGGAAACTTTCACTCTCACATTTTCACTCACGCGCTCCGTCTGTAGTTTTTTTTTTCCAGGTTACTTTCACAGGACGAACCATCTTTGGGAAAAGCGATCAGGGTACAACAAGACATGCACGTGTTTCAGTCAATGGAATAAAATACTATTGGAGGCGCCCCTCCTTTTTTGTTTCTTTAAATACTGCTCCAAGGAACATTTTTAGACTGGAGCTGAAGGGTTATGTCATTAAAGAGTATCTAGATAAGTGAGAGACCAGATGCATGAGCTGTTTACATCTGTTGCTGTTTAGGTCCTGTTAATGGCACAGCCTGACACTTCGCAGTGTGCTCACTTATTGAGGTTAAAGAAAGAAAGACATAAAAATTGAGGCATTGTAAAAGACCAAACTGCTGTTTGCAATCAGATGAAGTCTTTTCAGACGGTGGGAGGTATTCAAGTAAACAAAGAAGGAATCTTTGAAAACAGATGTCAGAAGTGACTGTGTGAGAAGTGTCAAAGCTTTTGGGACTCACAAGTCATAGTGTTGATTCCACTTGGGGTCAAGTGTGTTCCTCACAGTGTCTGTAGAGTGGCATTGCCCTGAACCGTCCACGACGACCTTGGCAAAGGGATCAGGCAGGCCTGTGGGGAGGGAAGAAAAAGCAGTCAGCCACATTCACAGAGAATAAACACCAGATAACAAACAATTTAACAAGACCCAAATGACAACATTACACAGCGGTGTTAGCTTGCTACATGACAGATGGTGCTAAATACAACTGACACAGATGCTGTGGTGTCTGCAGCACTGCTGTGGGACCGGCCCAGACCAGCCACAGAATACTCTTTGTTTACTTCCATAATTCTTTTGCATTTGGAGTCCAACACTAGGGTCCTTTAGTAACAAAAGTAAAGCTGTGGATATACTGAGCTGGTCTGGTGTGAAAATACACCTCATAAGTATTGTTGAAAATATTGGAAGATGAGCCGGTAACAGTCATTTATCAGGAAAAAACACCAAAAGTTTGAGTTGGCAGCAGTTTCGTGCTTTTCTCAGTTTGATACTGATAGATCACTTTGGCCTCTTAAGATTAATGTGAAAGACATTTTTGGTTAGTTTTTGATAGTCACACCTGGAGATCTGCTGAAAATGCAATCTGGTGTTAATCCTGCCACAATCTATGTTTATAACCGATATGTTGGACCTGTGACGTTTTCCTTCTTCCACATGTTGCTGAAGCGAGCACAAGTGAGTGAGCTGAACACAACATAAAGACAGGACGGACGAGCACGCAGACATTTTTATCTATGGTCTGAGTGCGGCTCTCTGCCATCTCCCTAACTGAATGTTTGCTCAGCTCCTGAGCGTTGGAATGGCAGGAATGGGCACCGCAGAAACCACCTGAGTGAGCAGAGGACCTTTACGTGCTCATTCACCATGACAGCCTGACCCAAACACACCAAAACACTCACAACACTAAAGACGCCTACACGTGAGTTATTAAGTCTTTAGTGGAGGGATGAACTGGTTATTTTATGCCAAGTGGTCGCAGAAAAGTTGCCCAAAAATGGAAATATATTCACTTTATTTTAAGAGCATTTTATGAGTTTAGTATGTCAGGAATTATACTAAAGTCTTTATATGTTTAGAGTAAGGGGGCACAGGCAGGACATATGCGATAAAACATCCACATTTGTTGAAATGGTGAAATAATACGATCCTAGTGTGTGGTTGAAGGTTGGTAGCAGCTGACAAAAGGCACTTTATCAGCACCGAGTGATCCAAATTTCACAGTGCATGCTTCATAAACCAAAATGGAAAACCAAGGGTGTGAAGAGAAATATAGATTTATAATAAACAACTGTGATTGGCAGATACTTACGGAAGAAGTCTTTCTTCACCAGGTTTTTGGCGCAGAGGACTGAAAAAAAGACAAAAAGTGGAGCATTAGTGTAACATAAGTGTTAAGAGTCACAAACTGTAAAAGCGGAGATTTTATTTGTTAGAAAAGTGGCAGGAATGTGCATGGGTAGTCAGCAGGAAATGATTTGTCTAGTTCAGGATTCAAGTAGAAAAACACTGCTGGGAATGACTTGAGGGAGTTAAACACACAAATTTTGGTACCGCTGACTCAATCCATCTCTTACTTACGTTAAGAAAACGCCTTGACAGAACACTACACCTAAAATGTGTATCAAGACAGCCGCGTCAACAACAGCAAAAGAAGCAACGAGAAGCTAAAGGTCTGAAACTTTATCAGATAGGATAAAAACACTGATATATAAAGTCACGTCACTCATACTCTCAACTATGAAATCTGCATTTAAGCCGGAGAAGGTCTCGTTTCCTCTCTTTCCCAAACCAGGCGCCCGACCCCGTCGATGGAGGCGGTTGCTGAGGTGATGAGGCAGAGCCAGATGGACGAGGAAGCTCAGTCACCACCTGGTCGTCTGGGGTTACAGTTACAGCCTGTGAGTCAGGCACATGGAAATACAGTTTTGGCTTGGCTTATTTATGCGATAGAGTTTTCTGAGGAACAGACACCAAGTGGTCTGGATACTGATGTGGCTGATTCACTGGTCTGAAGCGAGATGAGAATATAATTACATGACTGCACTGTGTATCGAGATAAAAACAGACTACGGTGATGGTTTTATATTTAACCTGGATTTCGTTTCCAATAATACTTCAGAGTATTTAGGTTTTACAGAATGTTGTTTTCTCTTTCCACTTGAGACCTCCATGTAGGAGACACCCCTGTGCCCATTAGTTTGGCCTGTGAAATGAACAATATTTGCATTTTTCTAATGAGGAGGAAGAAAACAATATCATGAATTAAAGTTTTAAAACATGTATGAAAATGAGTCATACCTCTAAGTTAATATATTTTTAAACATCAAAAGCTTGGAATTTTATAAGATGCATTGCCAGCCCGGACTAACCCTCAACGTTGTTATCATTGACTAAGTCACAGTGATTCAACTCATCTTCTACAAGACTACAGGTTAAGTTACTTCATGATCTATTCAAATACTTTGTTTTGTTTGTGACTACAATCTTGATTTATATCTCTTATATCTTATATATATCTATATATCTCATACAATATCTCTTTCAATTGACCTGTCTGCGGGCCTGTTCAGCTTTTCTAGGCTGTATATATTGTGAATAATGCAATATCTTCTATGTAAAGTTGATCAAGTCAATAAATAATAATAATTCATTAAATACTGTATTTAGGGAGAGGAATGATCTGGAAATGTTCTGCTGATAAAGAAAGGCATCACATCACCATGAATGGCATCGATCCACCATACGGCCCATGACATATAGTTCCAGTTTTGTTTATATAATGGTCGACTGGTGTGAAGATGACGGCTGCCGTGTGACAGGCAGCATGTGGCCATATGAGCCCATTTCACACCTTTCAGGGGTGACATCTGCCTGACGTCTAGTCCAGCTCCAGGGCTGATCAGAGCGCTAAAAGGATCCATTAAATCATCGACTTGACAGAAAAAGAACTGGCAGCTATTTCACCGTTATAATCACTTTATTGTTTAAGTCATTTTCTAACGTTTATCTGGTTCCAGCTTCTCAAATAAGACAGTTTGTTGTTTTTCTGTCTCTTATGTGAAGGCAAACTGAATCTCTGAGGCAAAACAAGCAATCTGAAGATGAATTTAAGAGACTAAACATTTGATAGGTCAATCAGTTAATAATCAGTAAATTAATGAATGTCAGTTGTCGCAGCCCGAGCTGTGCCTTTTCTGTCGCCTGGTTTTTCTCTCCCCTCGTGCAGGTGAGAGTGCGCAGACTTTACTATGCTAACACAAATAGACAAAGGCACGCCCATCGTGGCAGACTGCAGCTTAAGCCATCAATCTGCAGCCGCTGCCAAGTCATCTGCCCCTCCATCCCATGCCACACATACTCAGACACACACGCACACGCACCATGTCAAATATCACATTGAGCCACTTTAGGTCTGAGGGGAGGGAGGAGGACGTACCTCCTGACTGTCGTATCCACAGAATTAAGCACACAAATCACCACTTTGCCGCGGCAACATCTACATATGCATGTTGTTTACAGATGCAGAAGGACACACACACGCATGTGCACGCATACACACACACACACAGGTTGTGGGTTTAATGTCAAGAACCCCATTAAAGAAGGAGCGAAAAACAGACGAATAAACTGGATGCATACCCTCCTGAGGGGAGGGGAGGGGGGGGGGGGGGTGCAGAACATGCTCGACAGATGAGGAAGAATTTCTTTCCGCAAACATCCCTGGGAATGTGTTACGTTCCAGTGAAACCCACCTCATTTCTAAAACATCTGGTATGCATCGCTTTCAGTCGCGCTCTTCCTGAACACACAGACGAGCGTGCGCGTGCACACACTCGGGCCCCCCGAGACAACTCACTCTCCGCTCCAGCTCCGGCGGTATAATTAATTATTAACAGGCACAGAGGAGTAAGTGTGCGTCTGTGTTTGTGTGAGCGTTTAAGCGCAAAGGTGGAGTAAGGTAACAGGTGTCAGTTTTGTGTTTCCACCACGCTTCTGTCCACATGACACAGACAACATGTACAGATTGTGAAAAAGGGCTTAATGGTGCTTTGATGGGGTTTCCGGAGGGGGAAAAACATTGAGCACTGTGTTCCCCAGTCTAGAGGTCTCAACGCAACAAATTTAAGATAAGGAGATAAAGATAAAGAGAACGAAAAATGAACAAATGGGAAATGTGACTAAGTCAATGTAACGCACTGGCAACAAACCCTGCCTTCAAAGTCCAGACAGGAACAAAGAAATGACAATAAAGACAAAACTGCAAGGCAGGGCAAGACATGACATGGCCCACACAAGAGCCAGCTCAGCCTAAACCGAACTACGCTGAGCAAAACCTGCAGACCCTCCTGCGAGTGGCACGAGTGGCCCTCAACCAGCCACACAGCAGGAAGGCAACACTACAATTATACCTATATAGGCTCCTTATGAAAACATACAAGGGGCCAAGTTACAGCTGAAAACAGAAAAAGGAGAGAAAACCGCTGGAATGATACACACAAGGAGACAATGGAAGCAGGGAAGCCAATTAGGAGTCTGAGCCTGCGGAGGAGCAGCGAGACGGAGAGC
This sequence comes from Terapon puta, assembly GCA_028564955.1. Lineage (NCBI taxonomy): Eukaryota > Metazoa > Chordata > Actinopteri > Centrarchiformes > Terapontidae > Terapon > Terapon puta. Next base: position 16,821,894 of record JAOXYL010000045.1, read on the forward strand.
ACGAGGACGGCAATCAGGACGCAGAGGAATCCAACCATCAGAACACAGCCCTCATTACACCCCGACGAAACATTCATTACAAAATGTTATGACAGGCATTACATTGAGCCGAGCATGTAGTATGTAGAACAGTGGGCCAGTTTATTCTGTGTAATGATTTTATGTAATATGTTGGCAAACAGTACAGGGAATAAAAGTGGAGTTGGTTGAGCTGTGCACTTCCATCACAGCAGGATCGCAGCCTCTAGTAGCGTTTCACTTAACTGTGCAAAAGAAAAGTGACAGAAATAGAATGACAAAAAAAGAGCAAGAGAGAGTTGGTTTGTCAAAGGCACAGAAGTGGTCGGACGTCGGCCCTCCTCATCAGATATGGGAGAAGTACGAAAGGACGGGGTTTTCAACAAGACGTATTTATTTTATGCTGAGTAAAGATGCAACTGAACAGGGGTGAGTTTTGGGAAAACTCACTTGTTAAAACACGGCAATAAGTGCAGTGCACGTCACTGATCAGATAAGCTGCTTCTTTGTTTTTAATCTGAAACTCCTGGCAAATACATCTAGTGTCACTAACAATTCATATCTGTAAAAGCCTGTCTATTGAGCCTCTTTTTACTCTTGGGCTTCCTCTTAGAGAAGGACATGTGGACATACCCTGTCCATACATCCAGAGAGGGGAAAGAGAAAATGAAAAACTGGAGTGCACAGATAACTCCCTTTAGTAAAGCCGAGGGCTTCACTCAGACTATCAGCAAAGTCTTTCTGTCATTGATGCTGCGATTGTTGAGGAGTCAAAGCACTCTCAGATCTGTGACATGAAGGGTGGGGCTGGATTTCTGGGACCCTTGGTTCTAGCTGCCATGTCGCCCTCTATGGAAATATTGGCCTCATTCATGTTTGATGGAGCCTCTCTGGGGCTTCTGCTTCCTCCTCTCTGACGATCTTCGTCTCTCTTTGTGTGCATTAATCTGAATTTCTAACACACCTCCAGCATGTAAAGGTCTCCCTAATGATGTTGTTTTAATTTTGACTGTCATGCTCCGAATTTACAAAGCTGCTTTTGGAAAAAGAAAATAAACAAAAAGGGAAAGCGGAGCAGCGAGGGGATCTGAATGTAGGGCATGAGTGGAAAAGTGTAAGTGGGGAAAACAATGAAAGACGAAGCTTAGTGTTTTGAATCCAGTGATGAAAAAAAAAAGTAATTTAGTGGTACAGAAATACTTTGATTTACGCTCATGAATGAGTTTGGCATAGCCTTGAGATTCAGTGTAGACCCTCAGTAATGTTGAACCCCTTGTGGAGATATATCCTCAGAAGGTTGATGACTCTACGCACACGAGAGGCCATTAAATTTTCTTTCCTGATGCAAAAGCTTTATGTAACAACATTAACAGAAATGGCGGTGCCTCTTTACCCGCCGGCAAACAGAAATGCCCCCAAAATTTATGCCGTTATGGGAAATGGGGTCCTGATGACAGAAGCCTTCCCAGAGAAGAGGAAGTGGGCGAGCTTGTACCTACGGGGCAGCATCGTAAATCTGTTGTTTTATTGGTCAGCCTGGACGGGCTTTCTCATGCTCGCAAACTGACAAATATAATTATGTTCTCTCTCCCTCCCTCCCTCCCTCTCTCTCTCTCCCTCCTGCCTCCTTGTACATAAAAATAGAAGACACGTAGATCAGCACACACACAGTAAATGTGTGATGGATACATACGTATGGCCCCAAGATAAAAAGAAAAAAAATATAGAAACATTAAAAACTCATTTCAGGCGCCAGCTACAACGGCTGCTGTTTCATGGCTATGCTGCACAGAGCGGCGTGTTAAAGGAGAGAGAGAGAGATTTTTAGACGGGGATATCACCCACCAACAATATACAGCACTATAACTAAAGATCCTTTTCATTATCTTTTCATCTGGCGCTCATTACTGTTGAAGTACATTTGGATTTAGTAATTCATTATTTGCATTTTGTATCAAATTCTAAGAGAGGCGCTGATGTTAAAACATTTTTGCACCATCTGTAAACTGTTTAGAAACAAATACAATATATTTTAGACGTTCAGAAGAGGAAATAAGAAATCTTATGCAGTTTGTTTCATCAGACTGTGTATTGATATTGAAATATTTTGTGCTGAACTGTGAGATGACTGTACCATCACGCTCCTCAATGGTTTCCAACTTTCTCCTTCTCTGTCACAAAAACACAGACACACACACACACACAGACACACACAGACACACACACACACACAGACACACACACACACACACACACACCAGAAAAGCATCACATATCCCCGCGCATCTCGGCCCATCTAAAATCCTCTGTCGTCATAGCGACGGCAAGTACCGAGGCAAAGCCGAGAGAAGGGTTTCTCTGTGTCGCCTGTGTTTCTCATTCCGGTCGCACCGCCTCACACAGGCAGGGACTGCGGCGCGGGCTGATTCACACCGAGAGGATGGACAGTTAAAAAGACAATAAACAAAGAAAGCAGCATCAGAGGCCTTTTTCTCACTTACAGCAATCGTTGAGAACAGAACACTTCACAGGGGAGTGATAAATCAGCATACATTTAGCACCGCCAGCTGCTTTTGCACAAGCCCATCCACAGGGCACGATATCAGTCAGATGCACAGGTATCTGAATTCATCACAGTGGATTAGCTTTGGTACTGCAGCTACACTGAAAGTCCAAACTCATCCATGCAACACTACTGAGCGGGAACAGGGGTCAAGCACCAGTCCCTCCGTCTGATAAATGACCAAAACCTTTTAGGCTGAAAGCCTACTTGTCTTTTACTGAGTATTGTTAGTCTAAAACAGACCACAGAAGAAGGGGTGAGGGCTTTGAGGCTGTCAGACGGGGATCACCCACACAAAAACATAAAAACATTGTTTAGAAAAGAAAAAAAAAATCTGCATCATCATCTAACAACCATTTACAGCCTCACACACTAACACTGGGAGAAACAAACGCTCTGTGAATTTGCCAAGTGACTAAGTGGAAATATAACCTGGTGGCTCACGTAAGAGGAGCGGTGCCGTGTGTATGCTCTCGGCTGACTGCAGCTTATTAGTCACATAATGGCTTTCCACATTACAACCCAAACAGAGCCGCCTCCCCGAGGACAGCGGGGAAAGCTAAACAAACAGCTGATAATCACCTCAGACTTGCTTAGCTGGCTTCTTTGCCGGCCCGTCTCTTAATAAAAGTGGCAGCAGCAGCCCTGTGTGGGCAGACTCCGGGACCTTGGGCTGAAGTTAAAGTTCCACCTGTGGGGAGAGGATGGGCCCAGTTTCTCACAGGCCGGCGCACAAAGAGCCCCACTGTGCGGGCGAATCAATGCAGTCCGCCAGGCGCAAGCCAAACACCTGGGGAGGGAGAGGTCACGTGATAGGCAGGGGGTAGGGGTGGGTGGGGGGGTTGGTGTCGCCATGGTAGCGATCGCCGGTCGAGACAAGATGGAGCTGGCGGTCTTTTTTAGCGTGTTGTGAACCGACAGATACGGCCGCTTTGACAACTGCGTTCGCACACAGTAATGCAAACGGAGCATGGGAAAAGGGAAGAGCGCCGTGGGGAAAAGAGGGTTCAGAGTGCCTGTAGTCTGTTGCTCTGCGGTTAACCATTACACTGGAGCCTATGAGGTGGAGGAAATGGGGGTGTGGGAACAGAGACAACCGGCTGGTAATATTCCACCGTCGCCATCCCAGCTCCGAGTCGAAACTGTCTGGAAACGCAGCCTAGGAAGAGGAGGAGGAGGAGGGGGAGGGAGGGGAGGCGGCGTTTCAAAATATCAGCCCGACTCCTCCTTGCGTGGAATCGTAACTGTGTGTGAACCTAAACAAATCTCTTCGGGCCCACTAACAGGCTGACCCCGTGCCGAACCTCCCTTCCTGTTCACCTGGTTCCTCTGGTCCAGTGCGCTGACCCGACCCGCCAGACAGTCTGACACATCTTCAGGGAGCACTACTCCCCCCCGACACACACACACACACACACACCTCCTTCCCAGACCCCGACCTTTCCTCTGTCTGTCTGCCTGTTTGTCTGTCTGCCCTGTTTTGACTCCAGGCCCAGCATCGTGCACTCTCATGCGCAGCATTGTTCTTCTGTAAACAAAAGACTTCCTCTTGCCCCACCGCCGCCCTCCACTCCTCCCTAACCTCTCTGGGACTTGAGCAGACGGAGAAAAACGTGGGTTGTGACTGACAAGTGCTGATGGTCGTGCTGTTGAACCTGTTCTTTATCTGTCTGGTGCGAATCTCCGGGCTGTCTCCGGATCAATCTCCTGTGACAGTACGTTGGGTAATGTTTGGTCTCGGACACGGCCTCTCGTAGGCCTCTGTCAACGGAGCTCATATCAGCTGGGTACTGGAGCTTCCATGCATGGCAACCCCCCTGGGACACAGGAAGGAAATGTGGTACAGCTCACAGGGAATAAGTCCAAGTTCATTTTGAACTGAACAAAGTCATCGACTGCCCAACAGCCCCTTTTCCACCAAAATGTTCCAGGAACTTTGGAGCCTGACAAACTGAACCAGGAACTAAAAATCCCTTTTGAGCACGCCTGTTTGCATTTCCACTGCATCTGAAGAACCGTGAGCATTACTGCAGTGACAGATCGCACACCATCCACCAGGAAACTCCCGTAAAGAAACAACACAAGGCTGTCATGTTGCTGTTTGTATTCACTGTGGCGTGACGATGACGCTTTCGTGAATATGACTAAATGTAAAAACATGCAGAGGTGGAAAAGCTTCTCCAAAAAAGATGACGTGGTGAGCGTTTGATGGTTATTCATTTCTGCTTTAAATCATCACGAAACTAAATGCTTTATTACTCATGCTCACCGCTTTCTTCTCTCTTTTTTTTTATTCCTTCTCATTCACTCATTACCTCTCCCTGCCAATGAACCCACTGATAAAGCCTTGCTGCTTTTTAGCATCGACAGACAAAAGTGATCAATCAGACAGGAGCTCCAACTGATTTATCACCGACTTTAACACTGTGCCGTGTGGGAGATGTAATGTAAGCGAGTGGAAGCGCAGCGAAACCCTCAGTATCTCTCAAAAAGCAGATACCAGGCAGCCAGCCTCTAAAAAAAGGCAGTGCTTTATGGGGTAGTCCAGAGCATTTGCCACAGAGGCAACCACACCAGCCATTCACAGACTACATTCAGCGCTGCCCTATTCATGACAAAAGTGGGTTACTTTTTAAAGACCTGGCTACACCACTTAACTTTAGCCCTTAACTGCAGTCAGGCAGAATAGAGCGAAGGAAGCAGGGTCAGATTTCAGGAGCTCGGTCCAACTCTTCACGGGGTGCAGACTAACTGTGGAAATGTGGTTAAGGCAAAGTGACTTGTAGGCACTGGGAAATTTCCCAGCTTTGGCAGGTTTTTCTGTTTTAGCAAATCCACTTATGTAATATGCAAATCTGATAAGGCTCCTTCTGGTCACATAATACAGATATTAGAGTCATTGGTGGGAGAGTGATCATGGAACTACTGTCTGCCAGGAAAATCGTCTAATACCTCTAAACAGACCTGCAATTTCCAAGATTTAGAACATTAGAGAGGAAAAAGAGTAACAAAATCTCCCTGTGCATCATTTCGTACAGAGAGGAAAACAGAAAGGAAACCCTTCAAAGCAAAAAAATAAAAGAGGGAGGGAAAAAGACCTTGATCCTCTCTTTTTAAGTTTCAAAAAAATTATAGAGGCATTAAAGGACATGCTCCGTCTCCTTCTCACATGTGCCCCGAGTGAGGAAGGGAAGGAACAATCTTGTCAACAACTGAGGAGTGGAGAGGAAACCAGCAGTGAAACGTCTCAAGAAGCTCACAGTCCCTATGACGTGCGTTGAATGCCGCAAGAAAAATACTGAAAACTTCGATTCCCAGGACTCCTGTTACACAGTGGCGTAAAAAGGGACGCCTGGGGACATCTGTTGCGCCAAATCACTGTGACCCGAGCATGAAACAACAGAGGAATCGGAGGAAAGAGAAGGCAGAAGACATAATACGTCCCCCCACAGCGCCTCTTCATAAAAAAAGGATAAAAGGCCGTGACTAAGAGGACCCATACATCATTATACATCACACTCAGCACCTGCCGGAAAAGTGGTGAGCGATCTCGTGAGACAGATCGAGACGCCGGCCTGCTCTGCGAGGCGGCGTTACATACAAAAGACGCGCTGCGGTTTAGAGAACGAAGAGGCATCAAAGTCCAGTGATTATTAGGCTTTGTTGATATCTGGGACGCAAGCCAAGATAAATAAGTGTCCAGGAAGTTATGGTCGGCTTTGGATCTGTTTTAGGTGCCACGATGCACGACGCTGGCAGCTGTGGGCAGGGAAGTTTTCTGACAATCAAGATTTAATGTTGTCAAGTGACAAGGAGCTGCAACGACTGACAAGAACTGACAAACACTGAATGAACAGACAGCTGAGTCACGACTGGGACTAATGTGACGCAAGTGTAATTAGAGGTACAACATTAAGACAAACTGCGACCATTTTAAGAATAGATTAATTGTTTTGAGTATTTTTTTTTTTAATTCTGGCAATATACAAGCAACACAACTAATTGATAAAATCATCAGCAGACTACTCGACACTAAAAATATTCGTTATTCGCAGCCGCAAACGTGAAAGAACCATAAAATACAAGTCACAGGTTGATGAACCGCCACCGCCGCCACGAACTGACAACCCGTGGAAACAATGTTGTGGAAGGAAGCGAGATCTCGTTGCAACCAAACCGGTCTTTAAACAAAGACAAAGCCGCGCAGATACAAAAGGTGCGCAACTGCGACAAGTCCACAGGCTAAGCCGAGTGAGGAGCTTATCTTCCTCTGCGAAAACCTGTTTGACTGCGTGGGGAGACTGACCACGCACATCCACACGTGAGAGGAAAGAGGCTGGCAGCATTCTTAGTGTGAGAACATTTCATCCATCTCACGTCACCTTTTCCCTCTGTGATACAGTCCACTGTAATTGCATAATAGAGGAGTCCACCCCGACTATTTTGGGCTCCAAATAGTGGGAAACCATGCCACAATGGCAATTTTTAGTGGCATTCCTGTTACCCCTGCATAGTACATCACTCTGTCTTTCCACTGTGCGATACAACGCGCCTAACAGAAAGCCATCCAGGCGAGTAAAGTCTTCCACAGTACCTTCGCCGCTGCAGCTAAGTGAGAAGTCAAAACAGTGAGCGAATCGGCACAGCTTAGGGCTTCTGCAAGCTTGCACTACTGCTGGCTGGGACCAGAGCTCAATTCAGTGGCTGAGCTGCTCTCCTGGCTCCTCCGTCCCCTCTGATGTAATGGAGGAGAGCAGAGGAGAGCTTGGATAGTACCAACCTGTTTTACAGAAGTTGAGGACCACCGCACTGTTGTGGTAAATGCCAGAAATGCTTCTTCGCTTCTCTGCTTTGCTGGTCCCCCTCCCCATCCTAACCGCCTCCCCCCCCAAAAAAATCCTGGGGAGTTTTAGTTTTCTAAGAATGATTTCACAACTTCATCTGGGAGCGCTATTACATCATTACCACCCGGCCATATTTTTCCTTTTATACCGCGCACCTCGCCAATGAAAGTGTTGGACTGAGACGACCCTCAGTCATTTTTAAATATACGGACAGTAATCACTTCTTAATCACAGATAAAAGCGCCGCACAGCCATCTACTACTGTGTCTTGAGAATAGGGCTGCAATTGATGATCATTAATGATGATTACTGAATGAATCTGCAGATCAGTTTTTTGGATTACTCCTCCAGTTTGTGCAATATTAAGAAAGGATTGAAAAAAAATGACTGCCACCACTTTGCAGAACCTCAAGTTGTGTCTTGGAAAGTTTTGTACAGTTAGACTGAGAGTCCGAAACCCACACATATTCTATTTACGGGGATATCTGACAAAAAAAAGCAGAAATTCACCTCATTTGAGAAGCTAGAATCAGAAAATGTTTAGCATTTTATTTGGCTATTTTTGCTTGAAAAGAGACTAAACCTACTGATTTACTAATCACTTAACCATCAAAGCTCAATGGGAAACATGGAGAACATAAGCAAATGTCGAGGTATGTGCACAGAATGAAGCCATTTATTCACGATGTCTCCCTGTGTGACGTCACATGCTCACCCTCAGCAATTAGCCCTGACGTCTCACTGAGAAGCGACGGTGGTCTCGAGATCAAAAGCCATAACCAAATGCCGCTGAGTGCAGGTGCATACCATAAACAGCTTTTACTGTTCGCTGCAAGTAATTTAAAATCAGGTGACGCGTGTCTACAGGGCATGTGTCATCGTGTCTGACCCAAATTTAGCTAAGCTTCGATGAAATCACCCCTCAGAGCTTCGGCTGTCAAGTGAAGCCACATTTTCAGACTGCTGCCGGGGCTATTTTTAACAAAGCACTTAGACAAACGTTAGCGAACCTGTGGAAGTGCACAGTGCCGTATTAATATGTAAAACCTTAAACCTGAGCTGTGAGTAGAAGAGAAGGATGCCACATGTGACCATCACCAGCCTGTCTTAATTCATCAAAGATCAAAAGATCTTCTGGGCCGGCTCATAAAAATCTTCATCTTCATTCTAACACTCTTTTGGCCTTCAGCTTCGGGCAGTAACTAAGTACAGGTGCGCCACTGATAATAATCAGGTTTGTTAGAGTAAATATTTGGCTACATCTCTGACTGCAGTTTCTGTAGCCTCTGCCTGAGGGTTGAATCACCCGGCATCTGGCACTCCCAGTTTTGGATTTGAAGGGTAGTTTCATAATGAATTTCCTGTGAATCAAAGGGCGATTCGTATCGAGCAGACAGTCACAAATGAGAGTCAGTCTGTGAATACCTATGCACCTCTGTGCATATTTAGGATTCTTTTAGGGTGAGAGCAAAAAAGTCAATGTTGAAATATCACATTTGGCTATCTGTACACACACAGTCAGGCTTTTTTTTACTACACAGGAATCCTGTGGTTTATTTGTTCAACTTTGGCAGTGGTGCCATTTGAAATGTGATCCGGTGTGAATATAAAGGTCTCTCTTCTGGTCCTGTCTCCTCAGAGGACCGAAGGGGCTCAAACGTCAGGCCGGGGCACGGACAGACGCCTCCAGTCAGCTGTTGGCGTCTTGCGGCTTTTGCGCCAAACCGCCCCCCCCCGCCCCCCCGCCCCCATCGCACACGCTCACACCACTTCACCCGGTAAAAGTGGAGACTTGAGAGACCTCCATCTGCTTGAGGTTAGTCAGAGTTAATCGTATCAACCCGTGTCCATTCAGGTTCGAAGCAGAGTCGGCACGTCGAAGACTTGTTCTCAGGTTACCCTCCTCCATCAGACAGCTGGGCAGGAGCGCTCAGGCCACCCTGCCTCCACCTCCGTTTCTGGGGAAAATGAAACGACTGTTGCATGTGTGGATATTTATCAGAGCTAATGAGACTTTGGGCAAACTTGCTGAGTGATCTCACCTGGGCACACTCTGGCGAGATGATAATAATCACAGACATGCCTAAAAACAAACGACGGAGGAAAGAGGCTTAGTGCCGCGGCTTCAATCGCACATCAAAAGAGCAGAGACGCCTTTCCCCGCAGACCGCTCCACCACCACAAGACCTTCACTTACAAGAGGAGGGCCGCGACACTGACCCGTATAATGATAAAGGAGAAAGGTTGTGTTGTACCAGCGTGCCACGGTCAACTGTGGATGCCCGTACTTTTATCTCTGAGCAAAACAAAAGCCTGATGAGGTGTTCTGTACTAGGACTGCAGAGGCCATGCGTTATCCTCCCTGCTGTACGAATTTTCACATTAAAACGCGCTGAAAAGAGCTGCTCCGTTCCTTGTTACATTCCTTTCAGGAACTAAAACGTCTTGCGGTTGAAGAGCTGTCTGCAAAGCGAGGCCTCGCACTAAAGCTTCTAGTTCCCGCTCTACCTTTTGCTTTGACAAAGGCCATTTCTCCAACAAGCCTTCACCGTCCATTTAAACCCAGAGTTGTGTATCTTTTGGTGCAGACTGGGGAAACTGAGCTCTTCCATGTACATCATGCGACAAAAACAGCTATGAGCATCTGCAACCGGAAAACACATAACGCAAGACGTGACACACTAATGAACAAAAAAATATCATGGTCACGTTTAATTAGAGACACATGGAAATTGTTCAATGAAAAGACTTGAGAAATGGATAAATATTGATGCAGCACCGTTTTTATTCCATACATTGTTCATCCTTGTCAAAACCTGGCACCAAAAAACACATTTTTTCCACAAAACACATTTTCTTCAATCATCATGCAAAGACTGACAAGTTGAACTGTCAATGTCATGAGTTAATAATCCACACAAGTCACTTTTTCCATAGTTTCAGTGAAAGTGACAGACAACGCCGTGAGGCTCAGCTAATCAGTACAACAAGCCACAGTCAAAACCGTTCCTCTGCAGTGTGGGCTGTCTGCGGAAAACTGAGGGCATCTGAAGTCAAACAGGGTTCTCCACTGACATTGGATATGCATGCGGCCGCCTCTGATAAAAAAAGATACCCCCAAGTAAAGTTTCTAACTTCAAAGGGAGCACGAGTTTGGGAAATAGGCAAGACGTGGAGGGGCTAGTGCAGTGGGAGGGACGGCGCGGAGAACAGCCAGCCAGGCCGGAGCGATAGCAAAGAGGAGCCCGCGGACAAGAATCGGTCAAGGTCTCGCCGGAGCTCCCCTCCCTCACATCTCACGGCTAATCCAGTTCTGACCCATTAACCACCACAGCCAGGTTAACAGAGCGGGCCTTTGAAGAAGGTCTTTCCCGAATCACCCGGGAGGATTAGCACTTCTCCGAGGCCAAACAGACACTCTCGCTTTCTGCGCTCTCCCCCCCCACCTCCGACGGTACTACAGGAGACACGCGACCAGTGCCAGCTTGTGTATGTGGATCCTGGGCTGAGGTGTAAAGTTATGACTCATCCTGGCTGAATACACCATGCTAATTTAAATTCTTTATGAACTGTAATTAACCGTGGCTCCCATCCTACTGACTACATAAATCACACAAATGGAAATAAAAGCGGAGACGTTCAGGTGCGCTTGAAGGGGAGGAACGATCTTTTTTCTCTAACGGGCGAGCGGAGAGGCACCACAGGAAGTACATCCGCGCATTGAATGAGATGACAGACCAGTCGTGGCTCGGTCGGTGCAGCCGATGTGAGCAGAGTACCACACGAGCTCGACAACAGTGCTGCAGATGTTCTGCTGTCTGCAGCTAACCAAGCGTCGGCTCCCAAATGGATTCCCTCTAAGTGGAAAAGTGCAGCGCGTACTAAGGCGAGTCCCACGAACTTACAGCGACGCCAGTGATCTCCCCAGTGAGCGCCATTATGAGAGGAGGGGTGATAAGGTAACCAAAACTATAAAAGCAACCAAACAACACAAACTGCCCTGTTATCAGACTGGATGTTATTTATCTGATTAAAGCAGCGTCTGTTCTGAACGGGCACACTGCTTGGCCTCTGGTGCTGGTGCCTGCAGCTTTCTTCACGCTGCGCTTCCTTAGGTCCTCGGCAGTACACCCCCAAAGGACAAACAGACAGACAGAGGCACCTTCCATTTTTGTAGATTAACAATATGAAAAGTGTATATTATATTATATATCACAGCCACTGAACTTTGAGTTTGGACAAAGGTGCATTTTGTAGAATGGCAGAAAAATTGACGTTTCCACTTCTTAGAAATGACTTTTAAGTATTTAAAGCACTTTTCCCAGGAAGTTCAGCTGCTTCTTCTTGTGATTTATCTATTCAGCTAACCTTTGAACAATCAATGTGAACTATTATTCACCATTTTCAGCTACTTTCTCCAACAATTAATCACTTTTCATTACTTAATTACTTTTCACATACTCTCAATGTGTACAGTGTATTTCTTTCATCTAAATGCAATTTTACATTTTTTTAAAATTCCCATGTACCCTCTGGCAACTGCAGTCCCATTACACATAGTCCTCGATGGGAATCACTGCTGTGGGACGGTCGAGTGTAAACACTGAACACGGTTGGTCTTTTTTTTTTTCCTTTCTGACTCCAAACGAAACAGGATGTGTGGACGCAGGAAAATATTCTCTGTTGTGAATGTTACAAAGCGGCCGTTCTGAAGTGTTGATGCTCGACTCGGCAGGAAGAGTCGATCTCCCCAAACCACACATGCCGCCCGCTAATCAAACCCGTGGCGTGCTGTTATAATACAGTGACGGGCCCGAGCTTGTGAGCCACCCAGCCATATAAGCAACATAAGAGACGCCCGATGTCCCGCTGAGTAATAGCAGTTCTTCACTTTATTATTACAGGGGAACCCCAAAAGGGGGGTTTTTGGACCGCTCTGCTCCCCACCTGTCAGGGGTGACGTTTGGACAAGTGTTGGGGTCTGGGGAGCACTTCCTCTCTAAGAAGCTGCCCACTCTCTCTCTCTCTCGCTCGCTCGCTCGCTCCCTCTCCCCCTGCTACATCTGGTCTCCTCCGGGCCGTTGCTGGCGGCGGTTGAGGGCAGAGCAACC
>JAOXYL010000045.1:16839466-16851083 GCA_028564955.1 Terapon puta
TGGTGTAGCACAGTCACTGGTTTATAGCCTGGATAACTGATCAGAGGTAGAAAACTAAGAGTTGTTGCAGGACCAAATGTGAGATTACCCTGGAGCATCATTCATGAATAGACTGGCTATTTGGCCATCTAGGCAGGACTTCACACTTTATTTTGAGCATGTTTGCAAGTCGTAGTATTGAGTATTGAGCTTTCACACATTAAACAACCAGATTTGTGTTGTGCCACACACTCATTAACACAAGAAACAAAGTGCCTCCATTTATTTGGCTGCCACCACACTGGCACTTAGTGGAGCCATAAAACGCCAATTTAGTCAGTCTGAACAACCTTGGTTGTAATTTACACTGACTGGCAAATCAAACACACAGAACTATTGAGACACTATTTCAGGACACAGGTTAGTGTTTTGATCTATTAAAAGCAGGCTATTTTAACTTTTAATGACTAAATATTTTGTTACCATCATCTATGTAGCCATATTTTACTGAGACAGAGTTTTATGAAAGTAAACACACTTGATAGAGATAAAAAACTCACATGATTCAGCAACTTTATTTACAACCATGTTTTTTTAATCAGTTATGTTAAAACAGTATGTACAACACATACAAAGACAGACCATGACACTTACAGAGGACAAACAGTAGTAATGAGGGAACAGTACAGTTGAGGTATTAGAAAGTCATCTAGAAATTGAAAGTGCTCTGGTTTTCACTGATCTGGAACGCATAACCATCATTGGTCGCTTCAGGGGCCACACACTGCACCTCCTCCTCCTTTAAACAAAAAACAAAACAGTAAGAACACTTGAGTATACAGTTAATTTTCAAAATAGTTTAAACATCCTGGAGACGCCTACCTCTTCAGAAAAGTATTTCTCAATCAGATTGAGGGCGGCTTTGTAGACCATCTCGTTCTCGTGAGCCTGCAGAGCCTCGATCTTGTCCAGTCCACCGCATTCTTCAACCATTAGACTCAGCTTGTCTGACTCCCCAATTTTATCACCAGCCTGATGGGAAAACATCAAAACAAGTGTTTCACAGCCACCTTTCTATCTCCAATTCTCAAACAGTACCTATAAGACTATCGTCCCCCTCCGCACTTTCAAAGACAACGCACTTACCATGAAGATATTGGTGATGGCGTCCAGGATGACCAGGACAGTTTTGCTGTCCTTGGAGGAGAGCAGATTGAGAAGAGGCTCAAGAACATTGGCTTGAACAAGGTAAACCACCTGCTCAATAGTGCCTCCGCTGGTGAAGTTTGTAATCGCCCACACAGCCTCTTTTTGAGTTTTGTAGTCACCCTGCAGGAAAGGGGAAGAGAATGATAAGCCACATAGCAGCAACCAGCTTTCTTTTAAGGCTGATATGATGTTCTCTATACCAGGGAAATAGCCAGTAACTTACATGAACAAGCGTTTCGACCATGTACGGGACGAGGCCTGCGTTGATGACCTCCTGGATTTGGACGTCCCTCCCTGCTGTGATGTTGGACAGAGTCCAGGCCGCCTCCTTCTGAATGTTGGCTTTTTTGTGGCACAGCAGCTTGGGAAACATGCTCAGGGCTCCGGCATTCAGCACCACCTGGGTCTGCTCGTCTGTCCCGGTCACAATGTTGCCGATGGCACGCAGCGCGGGGGTCTGAAGGAAGAGTGACAGGCGTCAACAAACTATCACCCTGCTTATGTATGCGCTGGAATCGGTAATGGAAAAACACAATACGTACAACGACAGACAGCTCATCAAAGTCAAGCAGCTTCACGAGGCGAGGGACCAAGCCAGTTTGGACCACCACCTCGATGCGGTCGTTGGACCCATCTGTCAGGTATGAAACAGCCCAACACGCGTCGGCCTGCACCTCCCGGTCGTCACAGTGTAGAAGACGAATGAGTGTGGGTAGGATCTGCTGGATTGCAGCCATAGGAGGGGAGGGGTTCTTGTTGCGGCAGAGGTTTGACAGCGTCCACGTAATATTTCTCAGGTAGGCGATCTGCAGAGACAAAGTGTGAAGGAAGGAAAGGCATTAGTTCGACTTCGATGTTGACTGCATTAGTGCACTCCAAGTGAGCAAACGAGTGTAAATTTGATAATTTTGAGAAAACCGTGCTTTATGAATTGACATTTAAAAGAATACTTACATTAATGACAGAGAGGTCGGGGACTGCTAGCAGACTGAGCAGAGGGGCCACAGCTCCATGCTTGATGACCCTGTCTCTAAGAGCTGATCCATCACCTAAAAAGCAAAAAAAAAAAAATCTTGAGTTTTGCTTCTAACCAAACAGTCACATCGGTACTGAAGACAAATGTACTCTGTCAGTTACCAGCAATGTTTCCGAGGGCCCAGACTGCTTGCTCGCTGATGTGCTGGTGGGGGGACGTGACCAGGCTGATGAAGGCAGGGATTGCCCCGCCCGCAACAACAGCTGCCGTCTGATCGGTGGTCCCAGAGGCAATGTTGGTCAGAGCCCATGAGGCCTCAAACTGGATGGGAGGGCAGTCCGCCATCCCCAGGAAGGCGACAAACTTGGCGATCAGACCGGCGTTGATCAACTGGTCAATGGGAGGATGCTTGTCGCGGGACAGCAGCTTCCTGTGTTCAGAAAGGACAATAAGAGTGAGTCACTGTGCTATCGACACTTCAGTCCCTTTGACTGTGCAATGCAGCTTAAGGTGCAAAGATAAAAGTGCAACTGTTATTACCGTGCAGCCTGTGTGGCCTGCAGCTGGGACTCTGCATTACCGCTGTTCACTCCTGCCACAATCTCCTCAACTGTCCAGTGTCTGAAGGCCTGCCACACAAAGGAGTCATCAAAAGCATGCACATACAAAAAGGAGGTGGGAAACATGTGTTAAAACAAATGGGAGTATGGATTGTATCGCTGAGTGGATTACTTTTATTTTTGTGCTGCATCAATATGGATCAGATTATAGGATCCACTGAGATGTGTAAAAATGATTCACAGAGATGTGTGATGGATCTAAAAGCTCACCTGACAGTTTTGGGTTCTTTCCTGAAGGGGGGAGGTCGCCTCATCGGGGCAGGCAGACACATTTCTCCTCTTGAAGATCTGATCATCTTTCTTCGCCTTGCGGAGCTCCACGTTCACCTCCACCCTCCTGCGCCGGAGCTCCTACAAAATAAAATGAAATTAAATTAAATAAGAGTCACCGATTTACAACCAAGCGGACGCGCTCAATCAAGTGATGAAGTCATTAAGTATAACTCACATTGGCGTCTTTGCCTTTGTTCTTGAATTTGTTCAGACGTGCGACGTTCTCGGACATTTTTCAAGTGTCAGTGAAAATCAGGTGAAAATGAAGTTTGCGGTCTTTTTCCTGCACACAAAGTTAAATCAAGTTAAATCGAGCCGACGTCACTCTGAGCTGCCTCGTGATCCTCCAACAAGGCCACTGTCAAACACGTCAAACTCAGCCACACATTAAAATAAAGCTACTGTCAGCGTATGTTGTAAAAACAGTCAGCAGCACACAGAAAAACATTTTAAAAAGTTGTTATTTCATATCAACAAGATGACATATTTTTTAATAACACGACATAAGCAGCATACACACACTCACCCTTTACTCGCTCTCAGCTTACGTTTCGCAGCCGGCGCCGCACAGACCTTTAAATTCCTGCAACAAAGCCTCCTGATTGGCCCGTTCGAGCGAGAGCATCCGGCCGTCGCCACTCATTGGTCAGTTTAAAAAAAATCACAAGGCAAGCAGGAAATGTCGTCACCTTGCAGTAACATCGCGAGATTTCAGAGCCACAAAGCCGAATCTGACTCCGGGTCAGTTTATTCAGTCATCTTTATATTGTTTCAGAGGAGTTGGTAGAAAGACGAGCTGTTCCAGAATCGGGTGCTCATACGGAGGCATAATTCACGGTCAGACAGTGAATCCAAATGATTAAATCCAAAGGTATTTGTCTTTTACCCCGTTTGTAAATCTGAAATAAACAAATGCACATTTTCGCTTTTGCCCCCATACACTTCTAAAGAGTAGCAATAAAACCAGTATATTTTACCAGCAGCATATTTAGTGTTTTTTTTTTTTTTTTTTTACTTTGGAGTAATCATATTAAATATAATCTGTTTTTATGGTGCTAATGCTTTATATTGCTGTTCTGTATATATGCACACATTTATCTTCATACTTTTAAAGTTTAAAAGGTGGTAAAAGCTTAAAGTTTGATCAAAGAAAACATCACCTCCATGTGTCCCACTCAGCCACAAATACACATCAAAGAGAAGTCAGTCTTTTACATTTTATTAAGTTCCATATACATCAATATTTCTTCAGATGTAATACAAAAAAAGAAAAAGAAATCCAGTCAAAATCTGACAAATTTTTACAAACAGGGCAGGAACCTTCAGATACATGGTTTCATCCTTCTCAGTCAGTCACTACTGCAGAGCATTTAATTTACAATAGCTTATTACAGTACTTTCCGTAGGTTATACAGATTTAACCAAGCAGACTACTGATGTCCAAATATTTAGTACAACTGTCTTTCATGCCACTTCAGACCAAACGATGAGTGGAAATGGGAGAAAAAAAGTTGCTCCACTGTGATATCTGAATTTAGACACACAACTCTCCATACACTATGCCAAGTAAATCTCAGCTGTTGTAGGTCACTATTCAGTTTCCTATTTCTCATTGGACATGATGACCACAAGGATGGCCCGAGGGTTTTTCAACAAGTAAGAAAGAAAAAAATAAGACTGAGTTTAAAAAAAACAACATGGAAATATGAGAGCTCCTTAAGAGTCTTTTCTCCGAGGTAAACTTTCTTCTGAAATGCCTCAGTTGTTCGCGCTCCTCAGTACAGTCCCACTGATGAAGGCAGACCCAAAAAAGGTCCCTTAGAGCTCTAATGGGCAGAGGGCAGCTCTGCCTGAACAGCTCTGTGAAAATTGCCGGTGCTGGTTGCACCGACGGCCGGAGGAGCAGATCCCAAACGTGGGGTGAGGCGGAGTCTGTCACACAGTTACAGTTCAGAAAAAGCCATATTCTTGGCAAGTGCATTTTGTCTGAGCAATGTGCGATGCTTTCTAAGAGGCTGAAGAGCACTGTAGCTTGTTGTTATGAGACCTACAGAATGCGGAGAGAGGGGAAAGTTGAGAGCCCTTCGCATTTTGCTTACTTTTGTGACATCTCAACAGACAGACACAGAGGATGCGGAGGGGTCGGCAGAGGATCCTAGCAGCCATGTTGCCGTGATTCACCGGGAATGCCTTTATTACTGAAGAAATCTTCCACAGCTACAAACTGAGGTTACTTTGTGACGTGAGGAACAGGACGAGGTGAAATCCCCACTCTTTGTAGTACATTTTCTCATAAAATAATACTATCTAAAACGATTTGTTGTTTCATAATTATTTAAAACATTCAAATACAGAGTCAAATATATCTTACAACCACTGTACATGATAAAAAAGTATGTACATTCAAGACAACCACCTTAACAACCAACTAAATCGAACGCAAAGGGATGTAACATACAAAACTTCTCATAAATATCTCTTTAATAAAATATGCAGCTTTCTATATATATATTTATATAGTTTATATCTGATAAGGTCAACACATTATCAAATCCAACTCAGATGTGGAACAAGAAAATAAATCCAAGTGAGGAAATAAAATGCATTTAAAATATTACTGAAAACATGACTGCTACTGTGATGGATTGTTAGATTAAACCAGGAAAAGATGAGAAGAAAGCATGTCCCTTGATTAGATGATGAACACATGTCAACATGGCTGCCACTCTGTGACCAAACTGAAAAATATAACGGTTTCTGAACATGTTAAATTGGTTGCGTTTATATGAAAGCACATTTGGTGTTTGTGTTCTTGAGTTATTTTTTCTTAAGTGATGGGTATTTTTGCTGTTCTGGAAAAAGAAATAGTTTCCATGTCATTATTACTAGAGACCCCCAGCATCCAGTCCAGACTTCAGCTAGACTGGCCCACTTAAGAGTCTGACAATCTGTAAGAAAGAAGAAAATGGGATGGCATAAATCAAAAAGGCATGCAGCAAAAGGTGAACAGACACAAATGCAAGATGATACACAATACAGGCGTAACACAGCACAGAGTTCTGTTAAGACATCGGACGTAATGCCTCTGCATGTTTGTCAGCTCTGATGTTTTTAGTATGGCCGAGCAACCCTTGAAACCATTTGACAGTTTAAAGCCAACTCTAGTCTACAAGTTAAGCACGCTCTACTGCAGAAGACTCACTACACATGCCAGTGGTTTTATAAAAAGTAAAAAGTGAATGACAGGCATTAATGCATAAATTAAGAAAAGAACCGATGAAACTGATGTGACAGCCAGAAGCTTTACAGCACACAAACGCAAGTATGGAAAAGGAGAGAGAAATCTGGGGCCCCTGGGAGTCTGCAGTATTGGGAACACCTAATCTTACCTGCTCGCTTTGAAACCTTTTAGCTTCTGTACAAAGAAGGCTTCAAGCACCTCTGCACACTGAAAGAAGGGTGTGTCGTTGGGGTTGTAATAGCGACAGTTGTCGAAGATTTTGGTCACGTCGGCCACAAACTCTGTGAGCTTGTGGTAATGTCGCTTCTGCAAGCGGGTTTCCATCGTGGAAAAGTCTACAGACAGACAGACACGTGAAGTAAGAAGAGATAAAAATTAGAATGTGCGCACAACATTTCCATTACCAAATATGAAATGGACAGTACGGAAAGTCAGTTCATCTTTTTATCTGGATCATTTCATCAGCTTCAAGATATTTGCAACGAGTATCATTCACAGTAGGAGGCAGAAACATTGGAACAGAATTGAAGAAAATTATCAATAATAAACTACAATAATTAATGCTAATTATTAACATTTGTTATCACTTGTTCTTACCCATTGGCTCCTTGATTACGCGGTAATAATCAGGTGCATCATGGGGATCCACTGGTTCAAGAAAAGGCCATGCCATTTTGTGAGACTGTTTGAAAAACAAGAAATCAGTAAAGGGTCAATTTGTGCAACGCGTACCAAATGAATACATAAACATACCAGTGCCAGAAAGTGGAGACTGAAGACTTTATATAATGTGAAAATTGTCTCAAAATTAACTTAATAGTAAGAAAATTAGAGCTGCTTGATGTTTGTCTTATTTTGGGGCCGTCTTGTTAAAGAAAAATTAAAGCACCATATGACAAACTGGCAGCACAATCACTTTCATTTTTGTGTCAGCATTCAAAAGGCATCCAAAGGAAATACTTAAGAACTAGTGGATGACTTCAAAATAAAACATTATGCTGATGATATATTTTTTATACCGTCCAAAATAGGCCATTCAATTATTAACATGTGCCGTCAATGTTTCTTGGATATAAAGCAAGCTGAGGTAAATCTGAAAAGGTTAGGGGATTTACTATTATCAAAAATCTTTAACATTTATATTTCACAAACATAGGTTCATACATACCTGTAACGAACGCAATATTCTTTTCAACCCCTCATAGTCTTTGTCAGTGAGTGGCGTGAGGACCGTCATGGCATCTTCTGTTGACTGACACTGCGGGCAGACGTACACGTCAATGTGATTGGCCTCACTCTGCAGGATGCCAACACAGCGGCCATGGTACCAGTTCTGGCAGCGGTCGCAGCCTATGTAAAACCTGAGGGTGAGGATCAGATACATTGCAGTTATCTTTATGGTGGTTAAAAATTGGAACGATTCATTATTCCGTATCATGTATGGCATGCAAAAACAGTTTTCATCACAACACTGCTAATGTTTACACTTAAAGCTGAGAAGGGTTGTATGATTTATAGGAGCCGTACTGTGATTCGTCATATGGTGTCCGGCAGATGCAGTACAACTCCTCGCTGGTTCCTCCCTCCTGACCACGTTTGCAGTCGTTACACACAAAGTCCTCCAACTTCTTGGCCTCCTTCTCTGTAATGCCGACGCACGCGCCATGGAACCAGTTGGAGCAAAGGTCACACCCTATGTAAAACCTGAGAGACAAAGACCACCTTTATATTTGTCTCACTGAAATTTGGGGTTTGTCACATTACAGAGTGATGTTAAACTGTAATTAAAACGGTTGTGGTTTTTCCGGAGAGCTTACTTTGACTCATCGTAGGGTGTCTTGCAGATACAGTACAATTTGCTGTCCTTCTTGTGTTCCTTTGAGGTAGACGCGAGCTTCTTCTTCTTCTTATGTTTTGATGAGCTTGAATCTCTGTCCCTGTCTCTATCCCTATCTCTGTCCCGATCTCTGTCCTTATCTCGGTCTCTGTCTCTGTCCCTGTCCCGATGTCTGTCCCGCTCTTTCTCTGCCTCCCGATCTCCAACCCTGTCTCTGTCTCTATCTCTGTGTCGGTCTCGATCCTTGTCTCTGTCCCGTTTCTTGTCCTTGTCATGATGCCTGTCTCTATCTCTGTTTCGGTCTTTGTCTCTCTCCTCTTCCCGCTTACGTTTATGGGACGAGGAGGGCGGGGGCACAGAGTGGGTGCTGTGAGAGGAATGTGTGGAGTGAGACGAATGGGAAGAGTGGGAAGCGGCTGCCTTGACCGTTGCTGCAGCAGCTTGGGCGATAGCAGCTCTGGCTTTCTCCTTTTCTTTCTGAAGCCTGGCTATGTCTCGCCTCAGCTCCTCCTGAGAAAGAGACAAATCATGGAGAAATATATAGCATCCCTGCTTAATGTATTTTTCCTAGATATGTTTGTTCTACATACATAAGCACCGCATGTATGAAAGCAGATTGAACTGACCTGTACTTGCAACTGCAGCTCCTTGTCCAGCAGGGCCCTCTTCTTCAGGATTTCAGCCTTCAGCTGTTCTTTGTGCTTGTACAGCAGGGCAGTCAGCTTGGTGGCATTCTGTTTGGAGCGTTTCTGCTCCACCACCTCCTCCTTCTTTCTCTTCTTAGCTGCCTGCTTCTCGTCCTTCTCAATCTTGTCAAGGATAAACTTCATCACCTGGTTGCACACGATCATTCTAAAAAACAACAACAACAGGACAGCACAGTGTGAAGACTCATCATCATTTAGTTGGGGGTGCAGTTATGTGGTGAAGAGTAAGTAAACCTTTTTATAACAATAGAGGAACAACAAGAGTGGAGGAAATTAAAGTATTACTGTCTGACTAGGTTTACATTGACATTTGTCATAATGCTCCACAATTCTGTCGATATTAAGACCCAAACCTTTGGTTCTCCTCTCGCTCTGCGGCAGCCAGAGTCTTTCTCTGTTTCAGCTGTTCTGCTGTAGCATTCTGCTTCACTACCACCTGACAATGAATAAAACCATCTGTTAATATTTACAATATCTCAATGCTGTAAGAAATTGGTCATTGAGAATTATTCTTTTTGAGTCAGACCTGTTTATGGATGCCATCCCCAGAGCTAACGGCCTGCAGATTCTGCTCTTTTTGCTCCCTTTTAGGCTCGTGGTGTTTCTTCTTCTTTGGTTTTTGTTGTTGCTGTTGTTGTTGTTGTTGCTGCAGTTGTTGTTGTTGTTGTTGCTGCTTTTGTTGTTGTTGTTGTTGCTGCTGTTGCTGTTGTTGTTGCTGTTGTTGCTGTTGCTGTTGAATCCTCTGGAGCTGTTCCTGGACACTCGCTGGCGCTTGTATGGTCACCATGTTCTGGATTTGGTGAGTCTGAATTTGCCCCCCTGTCTGTTGGATCTGGATTGGGAGCTGCAACTTTATCTGCTGAGGAACTGTGCCACCTTGCTGCTGTGCCTGTGCCTGGATCTGGGCTTGGATCTGGGCGGCAACATGAGGTGGCAAAGCTGAGAGGAGCTGAACCGGCTGTTGGAGGCCTGGTACGGTGATGAGCTGATGCCTGATTGGAGACTGGACCTGAATCTGAGGCTGAGCTTGAACTTGAGTTTGGTTCTGAGGCTGAAACTGGACTTGGAGCTTAGCTTGCACTTGAG
The DNA here is from genome assembly GCA_028564955.1 of Terapon puta. Classification (NCBI taxonomy): domain Eukaryota; kingdom Metazoa; phylum Chordata; class Actinopteri; order Centrarchiformes; family Terapontidae; genus Terapon; species Terapon puta. The sequence goes on from JAOXYL010000045.1 coordinate 16,849,395, forward strand.
GTTGGGTTTGGACCTGAAGCTGTTGCTGGACCTGGGTCTGCTGTGGTGACTGCACTTGAAACTGGGGCTGGGTTTGAACTTGAGTTTGGACCTGGGGCTGCTGTGGGGCCTGAGGTTGTGGGTGGACCTGGCCTTGCTGCTGGAACTGGACCTGAACCTGGGGGTGGAGTTGGGTTTGGATCTGTGGCTGGAGCTGAGTTTGGGCCTGAGACTGAACCTGGGGTTGAGGTTGGACCTGAGGCTGTTGCTGAGCCTGGGCTTGGGTTTGAACCTGTGTTTGAAAAGGAGCCTGGACCTGGGGTTGGTACTGAGGCTGGACCCTTGACTGGAGTTGGGCCTGGGCTGGGGCCTGGACCTGGGGCAAGGTTTGGTTTTGGGACTGAAACTGCACCTGAGGTTGAGTTTGAGCTTGGGGTGGTTGAGGAGTTTGTGGCTGAAACTGAACTCGGACCTGGGGGTGGTTTTGGGCTTGTGCTTGGGACTGAATGTGTGGCATTTGTTGGACCTGGCCAAATGGCTGGACCTGAATCTGTGCACAGATTTGGGCTTGCCGCTGGGGTTGAAGTGGAGTATGGGTTTGAGGCTGGGGCTGAGGCTGCGTTGGTCGAGCAACAACAGAAGAGACTCCCTTCACATGAACCTGCACTGCTGAGACTGGAATTTGAGACACCTGCTGCACGGATACAACGGTAGGATGTTGGACTTGTACTTGAGCTTGAGGAGGAAGAGATGTTTGGGGGAGAGAGGTAACGGGTGAATGTGTGGAGACTGACGCAGGGGCAGAAGTGGTAAATGTAGTCAGGGCAGCTGGCTGAACTGGAGTCTGAACTTGAGATGTGGCTGGAGTCCAAACCTGGGGATGAGCTGCCCTCTGCTCAGTCAGAGCTACAACAGGACAGAGACACCAAGAGAGGTCATGTGTTAAATAAAAATAAACTATGATTTAGACAAATAACAGAGAATGTGCTGCTGATGTGCATTTGCAGGAATTGGGGTGGGTTCCTTACCTGGCACTGATGGTGTTGTAGAGGTGGCTGTGACTGGTGTCACAACAGCACTGGCCACAGCTGCATGAAGAGGAACGGGGGCTGTGGCCTGGATTTGGGTTACAGCTTTGGCAGGGGATGGAATAGCAATTTGGGTGGACACAACAGCTATGATAGGAGAAGAAACAGGAGCCAGGGCAGGGGTTGGAACTTGGACAGGAGAAGGAAGAGACGCGGAAACGGGGGTTTGGGCAGAGACAGTGGCAGCAACTTGGGCAGCAGCCTTGGCTGTGACAGGGGCTAAAGCAGGGGCGGGAGCTGTAGTGTGCACCTGGACAGGGGCAGAGGTTAGGGCTGCGACAGGGCTGAAGGTGTGTGTTTGGAGTTGGGATTGAGGTGAAACTTGTGCTGGGACAGGTATTGACACTGCAGTTGGAGTTTGCGTAGGGAACGAGCCTGGGGTAACGGTGGAGACTTGGTTTTGCACCACGGCTGGGACTGAATTTTGTGCAAGCACAGGTCTTATCACCTGGGGTTGTGAGGGCAGAGAGGCTGGTGTTGAGGATAAAACCTGTGTCGTTGCCTGGGCTGCAACTTGTGGCAGGACAGACTGTGAAGAGACTGATAATGGGGCGGTGGCTGAAACCTGGGCTTGCACAGGGACTGAAGATGGAGTGGGGGCCAAACGAGGCATCTGTGTTGG
>JAOXYL010000045.1:16851183-16882364 GCA_028564955.1 Terapon puta
AATGGGGCGGTGGCTGAAACCTGGGCTTGCACAGGGACTGAAGATGGAGTGGGGGCCAAACGAGGCATCTGTGTTGGTGCCGGGGCAGCAATCTGTGTTGGTGCAGGTACAGGGGCAGCCATCTGGGTTTGGGCTAAGGCTGAGGGAGTTGTCTGAACTTGGGTCGGACCTTGGATTTGAGGGGTCTGAGCCATCGCAGGCTTTGTGAGGGTAGTGGCAGTAGGTACCGAAGTTGAAGCTGATGAGGATGGTGGTATGGGAGTGAAGAGGAAGCGTTGGACTTGGCCATTGGGCATGGCTGCTTGCATTAGCTGCTGGCCGGGACCAGGGATGACTGTTACACCCTGTGGGATGATTTGAAGCTGGCCCTGGGTCTGACCCTGACCCTGGATCACCACTGTAAGACCTGGGTTTCCACCCTACAGAGTTAAAAACAAAAGAAAAATGGAAACATTTTAAGGATTTCAAGATGGATTTTCACTCGAGGAGAAAATATTTTATATATAAGCAGGGAGGGAAAAGGGTTTGGTTTGGTTGAGGTTTTGGTTAAAATATGTAACATAAATGCACCCTTACTTGAGCACTCTGCGTTAGCTGCATGAGCTGTGCCATAGTGAGTTTAACCTGGCCCTGCTGTGGTCTGCTGGTCTGCGGGGGAGCTGACTGTCCAGGTGCTGTGGTGGCTGCATGAGGTGATGGTGCAGGACCTGCTACTCTTTGTGCTGCAGTTGTCTGCGCAGGTGAAGAACCAGACACAGCTGTGGAGCCCATCTGGCTTGTCTGGGTAACAGCTTGCTGAGGTTGGCCTGGAGGTGATAAAAAAGGTAATAATATTTTCTTATCTTTAATTGTAAGGGAGGAGCTTCAAAGGCTGAAGATGTTCATTTGTGGATATGCTCAGTTGGATAGAATACCTGGTTGAGCAGGACCTCTGACCATTGTTGCTCCCACAGAGGTAGACAGGATAGGTGACTGGCTCATTGTTGTGGCCTGGAACACAAGGTCAAAAGGTAAAATCACCAGGCTTAATGTTTTCCCTGGCCTTAAGTGGAAACTGAAAAGCGCTGAAGACAAAAGACCTGTTGCTGGGCAGTTGAAGCAGAGGTGGTGGCTCTGAGGTTGATGTTGCCAGTCGTAGGATGTAGTGTGCTGTATGTCCTAAGGTTTGCAGGGGGGCCAGAGGGGAAAATGCCCAGGACCTTCTGCTGGACTACACCTGTTGATGAAAGTAGTCACATGAAGAAAGAAGCAAAAAGGTGTTGGCTGCGTGCAAAGATACAGGACAGAGATGTACAGAAGGCATGCTCTGTGTGTGTGTGTGTGTGTGTGTGTGTTGAAGATCTATGGGCTGTTGTTGAAAAATGTCCAAAGGAAACTGAAAAACCATCAGTTCATATGAAAACAATAGTTCATATACAACTCAAACAAAAGCTCAAGTAAAACAAAAGAGGCCCAAATGCAACTTTTCGGCACAGAAGCTCTGGAATCTTATGTAAGAAAAACAAACCAAGAAAAACAAAAAAGAAAAAGAAAGCTCTTCCACAAAAAAAAAAAAACAAAAAAAAAACAAAAAAAAAAACACTGGTGGCATCATCCATGCACAGTTCCAGTAGAGGACGAATGTGTCTCTCATATGACATTTCCATCCATTTTTGGTGGAAATGGATGACACTCGTGCTCCCTACCTCCTTGGGTGGTAGGCATGTTGAGCGTGACAATCTTGCTGTTAGCGGGCAGCGGGAGTTTGGCAGCGAGCACCTGGCCAGCCACAGTCACTGGGCTGCCAGCGATCTGGAAGGTTTGCTCTGAGGTGGCGATACCGCTAGCCACAGTTGCTACCGAGCCGGTGGAGGCTGTAAGACACACCATGCCACCTGCAGTCACGCATACCCACAAAGGCCACCACAACAGCCAGTCTATGACTGTGGTGTCCACTGGAAGATCTGACTCAAGAAAAGAGCTGGTGTTTTGAAAATTTGGTATCACTGCTTTGCCGTTTGCCTTTGCATAAATTCTGATGATACCCGGGCTCTCTTGTAGCCATTTAGGATGTAAGGATGTAAAGGGACTTGAAAGTGGACACCACAAGCCAATGTTACTAATGTAGAAAGTAGACACAAAAACAATTGTGGAATGTCATGTCAGTGAATGACGTCTTAAAAAAAGATATGGCGGTGAAACGATTGAAAAATGAAAAAATAAAAAGGGAAAACTGAAAAAAGAAAAAAAAAGTCCTTGGTGACCAAATGCTTCATCTGTCTGTTTAACAGAATATGAGGAATGAGAATAAACGTAACACCTGATAATTCTATACAAGTACGAATGTTCAAGTGGGGTGAAGATAATTCACAGATGCTCGTTTTAAATCGCCTACCTGAACTGTTGTTGGTCTGACCCTGCTTTACCCAGGAGGCAAAAGACTGATGAAAGTTTTTGTCTTGCTGGAAGGAAACTGGAGAGCCCAGTTTGGAGGCCAGGACCATCTTGGTTCCAGGTGTGACCTGTCCTGTCCTCTGGCCCGTAGCTGTTGGTGTACTGGGAGTGCTGGCTGAGGTGTTGGTTGTCGAGGAAGTGGTGGCAGTTGTACTCGGTCTCTGCTGCTCCAAACGTTTCTAAAACCAAAGAACATTTTAGTGCTGCCCAAATGAAACTGTAAACAAATCAAACCAGAAAAACTGACAACAGGTGTGTCTGCAGTGTTCCCACCTGCTGTGCAGCCAGTCTGGCCTGTTTGAGCTGATTCTCCAAGTGTGCCTTCACATCCTCTGCTGTCTTCAGAGTACCGCCAGTCTTGGAGGGATCCAGACCCTGTGACTTGTCCCTTTCCACTCTGTAAAACCAAGGAAAAAGATGACAATCTGCTCTGTTACAAGAATTCATGTTGCCCAAAACAGCAATGTTTGGAGGAGGTTTGCAATGCATTTCTCACTTTTCTGCAAAGGCTCTGATCTCCCACAGCTCCAGGTCCTCTTCAGGCACCCACGTCTCCACAGCAATGGGCCCAGTCAGCTTGGCTGGCTCCTGCTTCTTGGGCCTCAAGGCGCTTGAGCGCAAGCCTTTTCTCTGTGGCGTGGGGGTCTCTACTCAAAAATAGAGAAACAACAAATTGATTATCCTTATAAAACAGCAAAGAGCACACTCTTCTGGCAGTGGATCAACATCATGCATCATTCATCAAATTAGCAAATTAGTTAAAAAACAAATTCTACATAGTTTTTAAGGAAATGTTTATCTTTTACCTTTTGGAGTGTCTCTGTTTCCGAGGGGACAGATGATCTTCCTGATGCAGTACTCTGAACGGATGCCATAAGGCCCAACATCCCTACGTTTTATAATCTCTGTTGTGGTGATATCCGTGTCTGTGGTTTCTGTGGAACATATCAGTGAAATTTAAAATGACAACTCTTAATAGCACAATGACTACTCATCTGTGATTTTAAGGTGGAGACACCCATGTTTCATGGGCAGAAGTAGAAGAGATAACAGAAGACTTCTTCTAAAGCACACTAAGAAGCTGTCTAGAGGAAGTCAAAGATCAATATAGGTGAAAACGTGTGTACAGAATTTTCTTACCTTTCCGAGTGGTCCCTACAGCAGCAGAGGGCTTAACAGCCATGTCGTCCCATCTGAGACAGGCCCACAGCAACCTCAGCATCAGGCTGACCCCTGCCAGCGACTTCACCGTCTGGAGACGGTACCTAAGCGGGACACAGTGCCACTAATGTCATTGGAGCATACAGTATGTTGAAATTCACACTTTAATTCAGTGAAACTGGATTTATCACACCTTAGTGGCATGACATGGAGCTCATCAATCAAAAGCCACATGAACACAGCATGGACAGGCAACAAAACACTATCAGCAACAGAAGACAATGCTGACATCCGTTAATATCTGAACTAAGGTTTGCATATCATAATACTGTTGAAAATAAATATTGTAAATGTAATTATAAGCTTTCGTAATAATGTGTAAAAAGTTCTGAATGAGTTACCAACCTCCATGTAATCCCAAAAGTGGGCCGAGGTGACGGGTAGGGCCATATATCCAGGGCAGGCTTAGCGTTGTAGTTGAAGATGGGCACCTCTCTGATGCTTCCCCTCCTTGCCAGCCTCTTCAGGTCATCATTTGGAAGAATAAAGATGCTCTTCTTGCTGCTCTTGGTGACGAATCTGCGGTAGGATGGCAGGGCTGTCCCAGAGCGTGCTTTCTTGGATTTGGAGAACCTGAGGAGGCTGACTCTGTCTCTGGTGGAATACTCTTTACTAATCGTCATGGAGCCAGGAGCTGCTGAACCCGAAGGGCCCAACTTGGGGTCAGTGACTGGAACTTTGGTCTTCTGAGGGACAAGTGTCCTGGATATGGGCTGGGTGGTGGTAACGGAGGACACTGGGCCACTTGCTGCTTGAGACGTAACATCAGACTTACTAACACTGCTGGGCAGGTCAGCTGTTGGGGTGGTGGTGGTTTTCAAACCTTCATTATTACAGTTTTCACTGGTACTACTACTACTAAGGCAAGATGGGGTGGGAGATGGAGGTTTAGCAGGTAATACCACCCCACTGTTCAAGGGGACATCCTCATTCTTACTGTGAAGAGAAGCTGTGAGACTGTCTCCTTTCTCTGCCAAGTGGTTCTCTAATTTTGGGACTTTGAGAGGAGGTGGATGACTTATGTTAGACACTTCATTTTGCAAGAGGTTTCCATTCATGACAGACTTGACAGGCTCTTTCACGTCTCCTTGAACTTGACTGGCTGACTCTGAGCTGATGTTTGAGTCTGCAGGCCCGGTGACCCCGGCATTCCCATTCACCTGCACTGGACTGGTCTTGCTTTGGTCAACCTCCATGCTCTCCATGGCGGTCTTTCCGCTGCCCTCCTCAATTTCCTCATACCCACGTTTCTTAGCGTTCTCTCCTAGTCGAACTACCTCCGGTTTCTGTGTTTTTTCTATTGCTTCTGATATACAATTGTTTTTACTGTTGAATTCACTGCTTGCTAGGGGTCCTCCATTCACTTCTTTGTGAGTCAAGGCCTCCCCGACATTTCCCTTTGCAGCGTTTACCTCCATCTGTTTGCTGAAGTTGGGTGCTGTGGTGTTTGATTTGACATCCATGCTGTCTGCCTTTATCTCTGCCTGCTCCTGCTCAAAGTTAAGCTTTTTAACTACGTGGTCTTTCACTTGGAGGCTCTCCTCCTTCTCCTCTTTCACACATGGGGTCACGGCAGGCAGCTGTTTGCCTGACGCGGATCCTTCAGTCTTAACCACAGAAGCAGGCTTTGTAGCAACCATTTTGGACAGCAGGGCTGCCTGCCTCATCCGCTCTAGCCTTTGTTTCTCCTCAAAGGTGAACTGTTTTACCCGGCGCTCTAGAAGTCCATCCAGTTTGGAGGGCTTTACCTTCTTCTTATACGCTGTCCGCAGCTGGAAGCCCTCGCTGACATTCACAACATCGTAGTACAGCTTTGACGCAGCACTCTCCTCCTTCTTGAGTTCTTCAGCCTCCTGTGTTGGTTCTTCTCTCACAGGTGAAGAGGAAGGGTCTTTGTTTTCAGCTTTATCTGGACAAAAAAAGGTCAGAGGTCAGTGGATGATGAGAATTTATATTCCCAAACAGCACAGAAGGAAACCCAAACATGAAGTCAGAGGCATTTCATTTCATACATTTACCTTTCTCATCTGTTGAAGCAGCAGTTTCTGGGCAGGGCTCAACATCCATTTTTTCATTTTCTTTGTTCTCGTCCACATTCTCCTCCACATTCTCCTCCTCTGTGGAGGTCTGAGGTCTACACTCCTCCTCTGATGAAGTGCTCTGCAATGCGCTGGCCGACGCTTGTTCACCATCCTTGTCTTCTGCATTTTGAGTAGCAGTCTGCTTCTCGGTTTCCATCAACTTCTTCTGTTTATTTGTGCAAGCTTCTGCGTTTTCCTGGCTCATTTTAGCTGCTATGAAAAAGGAGAAAAAGAAAGAATACAAAGTAAGTAAAAGTTCCAGAAAGAGGACAATATATTGCGAAAAATCAAGCCAGTTTAGTCCTTACCCTCTAATTCTTTGCGGTAGTTTACGTTTGTGTTCCCTGGAAGCCTTGGAACAAAACGTGGCACACGAGTCTTACTGACCCAGCTCCAGCCACCGTACCCCGTCACTCTGTACTCCTCGCCTTTCTGCTTCCACACCTTGACAGAAAAAAACATGAGGCACAGAATAATGAAGCTTTCAGATGAAGAACCATGAAAATTCAATAATCAGAGAACTTGTAGACATTAAAAGTGAGAAACGGTAACAGTTAAGAATAATGCACCCTTAAAGACAGACACAGCAAAGGTCTGTGGCAATATTGACAAAATCTAATTGAACACAACTGATATTGAAATTTGTAGCTCATGCCAGTGATAGAAGCAGGAAAGTAAACTGGATGTAAATCTAAAGCTTACCAAAGCTTCCTACTGTTGATAGGATTAAGGAAAATCCCACTTTAAGTACATTCATTTCAATTCAGAACATACTGGTCTTGGTGAAGAGATACTTTTGTTAATAATCAGTATATCTGATAAAAACCCTCCTCTATGGCCACAGGAGGAGCTGGATGACAGACAAAGGACACTGCTGCTTTACCTGGTGCTTGATGGGGATGGTGTACTTCACCCAGGTGGCCTGTTGCAATGTCTCCTCATCCTCCAGCTTTTTCTCACGTTTTTTCACCTTCTCTTTCTCCTCCCGCTCCATGGAGGTCATGCGATGTAGCCTGAGGCAAGGAAGCACAGCATATAATCAAGATGTGAGAAATCATTGATGTAGTGAGTGACACAGATGATGAGTGCATGTGTCCAGTAGTTGACTGTCGTTCATGCAGCTAGTTCTGTTCTCCGTTCACCTTGTGTGTCCAAGAGAATCTTTCCACACAGGCAGCATGACCACTGGTTTGATGGCACACTCCAGTATGGCCAAGGCCAAAGCAAACTCTCTGGCTTTGCTGCACATCTGCACCGCTTTGTTCCAGTTGGTCCTGGGGAAAATAAAAAAACAAAAAAAAAACACAGAAACAAACTGTATTAAACAAAAGATAAAACACAGCATTTCTTTAATAAATCATCTCCATGTTTAAAACTCTTACATCAAGTAAAAATGGAACATCATATTTTATAAAAATAGAAATGAATTATTATTTTTGTATCCTAGAAGGAATATTTTGGACATTCTTGGAAATAAACTTAACTTTTGGGCACAGACTTAAATAAACTTAAATGGTTTCTTGAAATTTGGCTGCTCTTCATGGCAAATTACAAACCTAAGATAAAAAGTATAAATAGTCCGTAATCTCTTATTCTCCAAGGAGCCTGTATCAGTTCCTGCAAACCAGCTCAGGGGATGCAGTTGTGTAGCAGCAAGTGTTAACCTGAAGGAGTCACATGAACCTGATATGAGTTGTACCTGTGCGATGCCCAGTTGGGGTGCATGAATGGTCCAGGGACATTGGTCTCCAGCTGGATAATGGTGAGGCGCAGGGTGGAGACCGTCAGGCTCCGCGACCCGTAGATGGAGCCGTTCCATTTGAACTCAGCTGCAGTGGTCAGGCTGAACTTATGGGAGAGGTGGCGTCTCTTGTCATGGTCCTCGCGGTGCTGATGCTTGTTTAAGGCCAGCACATTGGTGCTGTACTGGTTGTGGTAGACCCTGTATTTACCCTCCTGGCCCAGTTTGAAAAAGTTGTTGAAATTCACTGTCAGTTCCCTTTTTAAGAAGGTGAGACGTGGAGCTTCTCCATCAGCGCGGACAGGGGATGACTGAAACAAGAGAGGGTAGGTTACATTAACTCATCTCTCCCTCTCTTTTCCGTCAGACACAATTTAAGTAACTGTACCATTAAACCGTGTTTTACACACATGCCTCACCTCTTTGCTGCCTCTGGGCGTTTGATTATTCGACTCCCGCTCAGTTGCTCTTCCTCTGTCACTGTTGACCCTTTCGTTGTACTCGTCTGTGACACAAACAGACACACCAAGAGACAATTCACCACAAAGTCACTGATACTCCAAATATGATCATTAAAAATATGCTTTATTTACTTTGTCAAGCACAGACAGGCCTCACTCATGCTTACCTGTCCCATCCTGGCTGGTGAAAGACGACTGAGAGGACCGATCAGCCAGGTCAGGCTGCTCTGGTTTCCTGAGGCTCCCACATCCAGGAGCCTGGCTGCTGCCACCGCTCATCTCTGGTTGACATGGTGGCTGCTGCTGCTGCTGATCTTGGGTTTGTGCCTGTGCCTCGTCAGACTGCTTATGTTCACTGCTGGACTCCACTTGTGCGTCTTCATCTGAAAGAAATGGGATATGCGAGGAATGAAACTCAATAACATTTGTTACAACTAAAGTGCAATAAACAAACTTATAAGCAGTGTGAACAAACAAAAAGTATACAGATGGCATTGACAAAAATCTAACCTCTTGTCAATTTACCAACAAACAAATAAAAAAGGAGTCCAGCTATGCCTATAAAACCAAACGCATCTTGGGCAGGAAAAGGCCATATAAATCTAAAACAAGCTGAGTACTTGCTGCCAAATTCAAGACACCAGCACTGCCTTTGAGCCGTTAGGGGAAAGAGTTCTGCATATATATGCAGCTCTTTGTTGAAGAGGTAGCAGGTGGGGCTTCCAGGCAGAGAGCCTTTTGTCTGAGCAACAGGAACCCACCCAAATGCCCATAAATTGGAAAGAGAATAAGGAGCTGGTTGTGACAGACGTGGGGTGCTTGCTGCTGCCAGGGATGCTAAGTACCACAGTGCCAAAAGCGTGCTTTTCAAGTCCACGAGCGCAGCAGACAACATATAACACAAGAGAAGCAATGAATGCACCAAAAATAAATGAAGCATTTAGCTGCCAAAGCAGGTGCTGAATGTTTTAGTTTCATGCTAAGAGTACATCCAGACAAATGGCAGAAAATGGCCTGCAAAAGCTTAAAGCCTCTCAGGAACAATTACATGAGAGGAGAAAATACCTTCCGACTACCTAATTAGATGTTTACTGAAGATAATGAAGATGTGTTGTCAGAGGGAATTTGAAAAGCATCAGGCTAATTATGGTCACTCCAGTGTTGCAGTGCTATTCAAAAGAAAGGAGGATTTAATGACCACAGCTGTGAGCATGTTGTCTGAAATTTAAGTTTCACAATGTGCATCCATCTATGGAGACTGATGGAATTGGAAATTCAGCTGAGGAAACACAATTCTCCGTTAGGGAACGTGTGATATAAAATAAATGAGACACACAGTACACTGTTTGAAGCCATGTGAGCCAGAAGGGAAAAACACAAATGTTCCGTTAATCGGCAGCCGCCGAGCATAATAAACAAACTGTCTGAACAAAATCCAACTAAGCCACATCGGCCTGTCAGACAGAAATCTGGAGATACATCTAAACCTTGCAGATGTGGCAGACACATAAGAAAAGAAAAATAAACTTTTCAAATTCAAAACACTGGAAAAACTACAGTCACCTCCATATTATCCCAGGTTTGCCAGGGACAGTGTTGTTTCGATTCATTAGAATTTATTCAAACACAAAGCCTGGACATCCCCTCAGGTTCCATTAACAATGCCAACAATATAGGATCCCTATCTATAAAATAGACAGAGAACGTATCAAACTTATACGCAGCAAGGCAAATGAATGAGGGGAAGAGGACAGGTTATGGTTAGCTGCAATCAGCAGAAACAAGCAGACAGATGAAGATGGACGTGCAGCCTGGCAGCAGGGTATGAAATGGAGGGTGAGTTGAATGACCAGAGATGCTGCAGCTGACTGGAGGCAGGAGCGACTCCCGAGTACCTGTCCTTTGCTGCTTTGCCAACGGAGGGGACTCCCCACTCTCCTGGCTCTCAGAGTGAGCAGGCTGCGTCTCCTTGTTAGGCTCAAGTGAGTCCGCTTTAGGCGCCACCGCGTCCTGGGACGGGCTAGGATCGGACACGCAGCTCTCCTCTGCAGCAGGGGGAACTGTGGCTGCTGTGGTATGACAAACGGCGAACAGCACCATCGTGGTCACAATGTTAGATAGGTAAAGGTCGCGACCCTGCAGCAGACATCGCTGCGACAGTTCCACATAACAGAAGAACACTTCACCAGTGAAAAAATTACACCTGCTGTAATCAGGTCTACTGGGTCTTCTGTTTAGGAGATATTTAAAGAGATATGGTACACAAGAGAGAAAAGAGCATACAGAGAATACTGTACATCAAGTTCACCTTTACCTTGGGAACTGGCTTTGGGCTCAGTGTCTTTGTTGTCTCCGCTCTCTAGCTGCGAGCTGATCTCAGCAGCGTCCTCCGCTGTCTTCACAGAGCCTGTTTCTGCTTTCTGCTTTTCCTCCTCCGCTTGCCTCTTTGCTTCCTGTGCCTCTCGCCTGACCTTCATACGCTCCAAGATCACTTCTGCAGACAAAAGAAAATAACGCTATGAAGGACTTGGCATGAGTTGGTTCCAGTTGATGTTGTGCTCATTCAAGTTAGGACAAGATTACAACATAGTAATTAAACACTTTGTCTGACCGCAAGTGAGAAAATAACACACGAAAGAACAGAGTATTTAGTTAAATTATTGAGTAATTACAGTCCTCAATGCTGTCTAAGTCATCAAGACAAAAACATTTATATTCAGATTCAAGAGACTTCATTGTCATCATGTTTTCACATGACAAAATTCAAATTGATGGCAATATTTACACAAAGATCCAAAGTTACAGCAGCAATGTACAATGTGGGGGTGGGTCGATGGAATTTAGGGAAAACTGCCTCCAACTCAACTCTGGCTACGACCACAGACGGCTCTGGGTGGTTGTCCATCTGCAGACCGAACAGGCAGTTCAGCTCCTCCAGTGCTAATTTAGCATTAGTTTGCGGCTTGTTTTGTCCTGACTGACCGGAGGAGAGAGCACCTCACTAGCTCCACTAACGTGTCTGGGATGTTGTTATCCAGCCAGGTCTCTGTAACAGTCGCCACATAACTATCGACCTTTGCAGAGATGATCCTCAGCTTCATCTCGACCATTTTGTTGACGAGTGACCTGGCGTTTGCGAGGAATAGACTGGAAAAAGCTGGTCTGTGTGGATTGTTTACAATGCTTCCTCCGTCTCCTTGACAACAGAGGGATCGTGAAAACCTTGCGGTCCCGCAAATGATTGCAGGTGTGGACTCCCCCCAATCTCCAACAGTCCATCCCCACCGCACACAACTGCTGCTGCTGGCGACCGAAAGATCATGAAAAACACAAACAAAAAAAGAAGAAAAGGCGAGAGGACCAAGCTGCTGCATGTCTACGCCAAACAACCATGGCGGTGTTATGTTGTAATTTCTGCTTTACAATTCTATAAATTCTTTGCTGAGATGAAAACATTAGAGGTTCAAGCAATAATTCACTGTTAATAAATCTGCATATGATTTTCTTGATTCATTTGTCATCCTTTTGTCTTTAATATGCCAAAACAAAAAAAGTAGAAATGTGTTTTATAATGTCCCAGAGCCCAAGGTGACAATGACTGGTGTGATTAAAGATACTGACATCATTATTGTTGCTGCTAAATGTTCTGTGTTTCAACGAGAGCACAACACATTTTCACCATAAAATGCTGGTTCTCAGCAGGTCACCTTTGACTGTTAATCTGACAAGTTGTATTTAACTTAAGAAACTTAACAACATAGTAGGAGTGTGAATGTTCGTGGCTGCTAGCATATCTACAGTCTCTTAGTTAACCCAGCAAGACTTTCCTCAGAGGGCCAAAATCTCCAGGGAACTGTGTTTCATAACTACAGTTCTCTCTGGGACACAAACAGCAGCACCTCGACCAGCTTAAGTGAAGAAAAGGAAGGTGCAGGCAGCACTGTGCTGCAGCAGAAGTGGGCTTTTAACGGATGAAATATACCAGCACCAACACCCATAAATCACTTATGATGGGGGGTAAAAAAAAAAAAAACACTGCGGTGGCTTCACAAAAACATCTTTTCTTCCATTTTGGGCAACAGAAAACTATTCAAACCTCTGTTTCTTGACAGAGTGCCAGAGGCACATCCCCAATAAAACATAGTACCCCACTGTCTTTCTGGGAAATGAAATCAGGCAGTTACAGGAAAACTGTTACAAAAACAGATATGTCAGCCAGTCAAACACAAATGGAAACTGCTGGCATAGTGATCAAAGGTCCTCTAACCACACTCTCCTTGGTGAAAGGTAGAAGGTTTGAAATGGTGGTTTGTTGTCTAAGAGAGAGTGAAGCATGAAGAAAAGGAAGCACCTCAAGTTTCTGGATCAATTGTCATCATAGCGGAGCCCTGCTGCCCGAGGGGACGAACTATGTTATTTGGAGTTTAGACAGCTTCTGAATGTAACCCTGCAGGGCTCAAACACACGCTTGAGTCACACATACACTGATCATTAATGATTTCCCTGTGTCACCTTGAAGCGCTGCTTATGTGAACACGAGCCCATTCTACTCATAACTACCAGAACAAGATTACACCACTCAGGCTCAACTGCAGCTCTGAAAAACAACATCAAACCCGTACCGTTGACAGCAGTGAGGTAGGCTTTATTGTTTCCACGGGCCTTGTTGGTGAGGTCCTCTGTGACGTCCATGTGAGCGTGCACTTCCTCCTTCATCTCTTCCAGGGTGGCATGGAGGTCCGTCTCCCAGTACTCCTTATCCAGACTCTCCATGAGCTCCTCCAGCTGCGGCTTGGTGCTATAGTACCAGATCTTTTTCCTCTCATGCTCCCCATCCTCCTCACTAGGGGAGCAACAACAGTACATGCTTAGATATAAAGTTAAATATCACAACAAGCCACATTAGATATTATATTGATATTACATTATAAACATTAGTAGACTAACATTAATGGTGTTGTAAACACCTTGTGGGTTTCTTTATTAAAGAAACAGATAATTACAATAAATTCTGTTTGGCTTGCTGTCCGTTGTTAGATAATAAGTTTCAAGATAAAACTTATCGTCAAGGACAGCTTAACTCTACGAGAGCTCATCTAAACAACAATATACTCCTCTTATTTGTAAAGTTAACGCTCAGGCAGATTGTACGTTTGGCATGAGGGTGAGGAAACTATCAGGATGAGCATCCTTGCTGGTAAAAAGAAAAAAGGCTTAGGATCGCATGTCTCTCTCTAATCTCCAGTCAAACAAATGACTGAAGTCATGGAAGCAGTCTAGTTACCAGATGATTTTCCCGCTAACTTTCAGTTTCACTCTGCAGCTGTTATTAATTTTAGCTCTCACAAACACACACTTAGTGCAGACAGGTTTGGTTATGTGAGACTGCTTTTAGGAAACTGTACTCAACTGCCAGCAATTTAGTTTGTGCAAGTTTTTCCCCCCAAATCAAGACCTGTATTTGTCAACTTTATGGGAAATGTGCATTTGCTTTCACAAAAAATATTAAGAGATGAAGGAGGTTTGGTATGGCTATCATGAAATATTACAAGTTATAACTCACTATAAAGGGACATCCTGACTGCAGTGATACGTTTCATGAGTGGATCTTAATGAATTTGTTACAAACTATGTGCAGGACTGTGTAATATATCTGTAGTTAAAATCACTATATTAATGAGAAGAATTAACATGGTCTATATCATGATGTCAATATAATACAATAATCTACCTGCTGTTCATTGCACTGAAGTGTGCCCCAGTGTTACAATACAAAATGCAAAATACGCCTCAGCAATCAATTGTTTTAGATTACAGTTGGTTTGGAAACATTCATTTGCACAACTTAAGTTTGTAAAATAAAACAATGACTTTCACAGTATGGCTTTGGTGAAAGTTGATATACGGTAACATTGAGTCCCAGCCTTTGCTATGAACAAAAGAGTTGTATCAAGCCATTGTGTTCAACCAGGTTACCAGATGGACACCATTGCATGGGTGTTGACAATGTTTCTTTCTGTCTTACTCTCTCTTGTTGCTTTGAATGTATTTGGTGACAACATGTGTGTTAAGTTGATATGTGATAAAAAAAAATGTTCTCTTGTAGTGTCTGCAGCTCTTTGTTGCTACAATGACAGAGCCATGCTTGAGAAAGAGATTCTGATCTAAGTGTATTTCCCACTTATTTTCATTTTTGGTGCTTACTTAATGCACATCCATTATAAACGGTTTTGGGAGGTAGGGCTGTTGGCACAGAGTGAAAGGTAATTCTAGTTTAACAGACGGCCTGCGAGGGTCCCTAACTTACACAATAATCCTTCTGTTTAGGAACCAGTATTTCCTCTGGTGGCGGTCATATCCAATGGGCTCCTGGCGGATGTATGGCCTGTTCTTCTGTGCCTCTGACACACAGTCTGTCACACCAGGCACCTTGTGCGCCACACAAATCTCACACTGCCACTCGTCCTCTGGAACCTCCTCCAGTGGCGGTTTCACACACTCCAGGTGGTAGACTGCTGAGCAAGTCTCACAGCACAGCAGGTCACCCAGGCGGTGACACACGCGGCAGTGGTCGTCATACTGCATACTGCCGTCAGACATCAGCTCCTCGCGGGCGATGTTAGTAGTGAGAAACTGGTCCACCAAAAACTGTAGCACCTTGATCTTACTTTCAAGAGGACTGTAAGGATACTCATCCACCTCCTGGTACGGCAGGACATGATGGTACTCCCGGTCGCTCTCGCAGTACGCCCGCAACACCTCGGGCCATGTCATGCCGTCGATAAAGTACAGAGTGGAGTTAACGCTGTCCTTGAGGTCAGCTGGGCCAAAGGTAGTATTGGAGGAGTCCTCCTCACGTAGGATGGCCTTCAAGAGGGAAATGTGTGTCTCTGCTATTAAAGTGCACTGCTCCTGGCCTACCAGCGCCGCACAGAAGTCCTCGAAGCGAAAGGGGGACAGGCGCAGCACTGTGCTGAAGTTCCGTAGCACCTCGTAGATGGAGACGGCGTTGAGCAGCTCCTCGTTGGGCACCAGGAGATCCTCGGAGGTCTCAGGAAGCTCAAGAGGGGGTATCTCCTTCTCCTCCAGAATGGGTGTGCGAGGTCGAGGAGCCCGTGGTTTCTTCTTGCCTGTTGGACACAAAAATGTTTTTACAAACCAGAATTAGACATCTATGACCCACAGGCTACAGCAAAGAAAAAGACGGGTAAAATACTGTTTCCTGGTTGTATAAAAGGACTGAGAATCAGACTTAAACACTCTTTCTGCACCTTCTGATGGATTTATAGTAGATATTTTCCAAATGTAATGTAACTACAGGGGCAGCTGGCTTTCCAGGACAGTTGGAAGAGACCTAAACCGATATAAAATGTGAAATACATAAACTGTAAAGTCTGGCAGCAAACTTGTGAGTGTGCTGCTGCAGCTGAGCTCAACACATGGCCAGTGTCGTTAGCTAAATGAGGCTGGCTCCAGAAAAAACACAAACATGTCCAGCTCGTTAATGACATAAAAACTAGCCACACCACAGATTACCACCTCTCTGTCTGCGTGTCGCGCCAGCAAACACATCAGCTGTCACCTCTGGAGGACTTTCCTGTGAACCGGAGGGTTAACCGAGTTGAAAGCTGGCAGGGCAGCAGCTAACGAAGCTAAGTTAATTAGCCGGCTCATTTCTTCCCTTTTTAATTTAAAACATTTAACACAGAAACTAACATTGCTTATTCGACCAAAGGGCAGTGAGTGTGCCTCTACTGTAAAATAAAGTTAAATTTCTCTGAAGTCAGAGCGGACCTCGGGATGACAGGAGGCGGCGTGAGCTAACTGTACTCGCTAACATTAGCATGCTAGCAGCTAAGAAAGTGGCTTCAAAAAGGAGCCTCATAATGCTTGGAGTAACAATAAAAGTGGGGCATTTTCAGCACGGTCGTTGTTCAAATACATGTGCCATGTGTGGGGGGCTTTAGCGGGCGTGTGGTGACAAGCTGGTGCGGCGGTGAAGCCACCTGCAGCAGCTTTAATGACTGCGGCCTGTGTTCATTCTCCATTTTGAACAATAACCACACAGCTCCGGGCTAAAACAACAACCAGCTCCTCCGCAGCCCCTGTCCCCCCTCCGTCCGCCCGTGGACACCCGGCCGCGGGGTTTATTTACCCGGGGTGCTGGCGTGTGTGCTCTGACTCCTAAAGCTACTCTCGGTGCAGTAGCTGGCATCATCCGCCTCCTCCTCCTCCTCGTCCAGCACATCCTCTTCGAGGCAGTCAGAGTCCTCTTTCAGGGCCTCGTCCTCCTCCTCGGACTGGTGGTCCTCCTCGACGTACTCGTCCTCCTCGGACCTCAGGCTGACAGCGTCCTCCTCCTCGTCCTCTTCATCGCTCTCATGGTCGTCGTACACCACTGTTTTGGACGCCGCCGTCCGCCTCCCCCCTCCTCCTCCTCCGCCTCCTCCTCGGCCCCCTCTGCCTCCTCTGCCGCCGCCACCTCTGCCTCGTCCCCTGCCCCGCGTTGACGCCGCGGAGCCCGCTTTCCTCTTCCTAGCCGACCTGGTGGGCTCCCGTGTGGGGCTCTCGGCGTCCTCGTCCCCGCTGTCCCTCGGCCGGGGCTTCAGGTTCCTCCTGGGTCTCAAGCCCCGGGCCGTGGCCGTGGCCGGGGACGGCTCCTCGGCTCGCAGCGGTTTGGGCGGCCTGCCCCTCTTCCCTCTCATGTTGAGCGAAAGCTGCTATTTTACTATCCCAATGTTTGCGGCTGTTTCGCCGACGCGGACGCGAGTGAAAACGTCACCCCGACGAAGCTGGAGCGGTGCGGGTTCGGACGGTGCGGTGGTCCCGGGAAGCCCCCGCGTCTGTTCGGGTGTGAAAGCTCAAAACGTTAGCCCGGCGTCCCGTTTGGGTTCGCCTAGAGCCGCCATTTTTCTTCCTCTCTGCCTCTCTCCGTCTGAACAAACAGGAGCCTCTCTCTCTCTCTCTCTCTCTCTCTCTCTCTCTCTCTCTCTCTCTGGAGGAGTCACGTGGTGACACCGCGTCCAGCTCACACAGGCAACAATGAGAGAAATGACTGCTACTCTCATTTAGTTTTCTCGTTTTTAGTCACACTTGGACAGTTTCTGGCCTGGCAGGAGGACACAGTGCGGTTTGAGTAATAATGCGCCGCAGGTTGCAGCTGTTTCTCACACATGGAGGCAAACAGAGGATAGTGCAGATAGTGCAACGCAAACAAGATGTTACATGGGGAATATTTTTCCAGATGTGGCCAATATCACACAACCAGCGCTGTGGCACGTTTCATCATTTCTTTATATGTTTAGCATGTCATTGCATTATGCGAAGAGACGTGACAATTACTTTCCTGACCAGAATAAAATCTAACAAATCTCAACATTTCAACGCGTCTGTCTACAGACATTACGCATATACAAGAATTTATGTAACAGCTACCAACATGAATAAAAAGCGTGCTCAACGGGATACAACGCTCCTTTACAAATATAACTTAATCTAAACTTAATCTCCGTTCACACAGCAGCTTTTTCTAATACAATACATTTTCATATATATTGTATGACATGTCTGTACACTATCACGAAACACATTCTATAAAAAAACATCAGTATACAATGTATGTTCATCAGTTGTCGTGGCCGAGTGGTTAAGGCGATGGACTAGAAATCCATTGGGGTCTCCCCGCGCAGGTTCGAATCCTGCCGACAACGAAATTTATCTTTATCGCACATTTTCCTGAGACAGCGCAGCCGGATGGTCATCCAACATGCGAATAATGAACTATGACACCTGCGGACGAAACGTCGCGTTCAGAGTAGCTAACCAACCGTGTGATTGGTCTCTGCTCACACTGTGAGTGACCAATAGCAAGAGCTGTGAGTATTTTAATGTGATGAAACAGCGCCTCCTACTGCCGGGCTGCGGGGCATCGCCAGGGATTTTATTTTGACGTACAAGTGCAAATCCAAAAGTCATACATTTTTAACTATTACTGGAGACTACTTGAGAAATTGTCATTTGGTAGTTTTGATAAATATGTTTGTCGTCTGGAAGTATTTTAAGTATTGTGATATCATCTTTATTGTTTGCTCCTTTACATCCAAGCAGCACCACCACCTTACAGCTGAAAAGTAGCAAAGCAAAGTAGGCCGAGTGTGACTAAAAGAAAGATCTGAACTGAGAGCTGAAGTCCTTTCTATCCGGGGATGGGGTTTCACATAAAAACCAGAACATCTGACCACCACTGAATTATAATGTAGCACAATCTGCCCACATACTAACAGGGCTCTCAAGAAACACACTCATGTGTCTCAGTTGGACCACAGCAAACCTCCAAAACAAAAACACACTGATTGATTAGCCGCTGCCTCTAACTGCACACACAGGCCAACATTTTGATGATCTGTGATTATGAGCGTTCAAAGTTACAGGATGTTGCCAAAACAAGTACCCATGCAGTGTGGAGATCAGCCAGAGGGTGGCAGTGACACACCATAAAGGAGTCAGCAGGCAGGGCGCACTGGTCTCACTGTATGAAATCAGCTTGGACAAACTCAGACTGATGTGAAAGAAATGTGCACGAAGGAGCTGTCTGCCGCATGAATTATTTTAGAGTTTTGACATTCGCCCGCAGCCCCGCCTCGGTGCTGCAGAGTGGAGTTATTGAACAGGACGGGCTCTCCCCCCACACAGCACGTGCTCTTTCTGCGCTGAAAAAGGAGGAGTGTGTCTGAGCACATCTCCTCTACCTGTGTTTTACAGGCGGGGAGCTGGGAGTGGAAAGTCTCAACCTTTGCATGGCAGACAAATGAATGCAGTTGAAATGAGTGATCTGATAAGTCTGTCACACGCCCACACAGGGACACAGACTGTTTCCATGGGTTCATTATTCAATATATTACATGAGGGGGTGAGAAGTGAACTTCACCTCAGAGGTGGAGCGTTGCCCACTCAGGTGAGACCCGTAACAACAGTAAACATGGACAGACTCTGAAGAGCTCAGGCTGAGGGCAGACAGGCTGACAGAGGCGGGTTTGCAAATTTGTGATTAGTTTTATGAAATTAGTAAAAATATAAAAATGTACAGACTCATATTAAGAATCTTGATTATTAGCAGTCAAATAGTGTGAATATATGAATACTAATTAAAACATGAATACTGTAATATTCAATATTCATAATAAACTATGCTATTTCTGGACAGACATGTAAGAAATCCCTCCATTTCTGCATCTCTTTGCTTTAGCGTTTGCGTTTGCTTTAGCAGTTGCAGTTTTAATCTCTTTGTCGTTGTTTTAGTTTCTTGGTAGTATTGCACCTTGTTGCAGTTTGTTTACATCTTGTCATTTTCTGCATCTTTGTTGTCATTTTTTATCTCGTTGCAGCTACCTTGTGTCGTTTTGCAGCCACTTGATCGATACCCAAACTTCCCATCGGTGACTTAGAACACAGACTTAGGTCCAGGAGCCCCTGGACCTGGACCAGTTGAGCCTGTTCAGTAATCCATCCATTATATTAACAAGCCAACCACCTATTATCTTCTGACTCTGAGGGCACCAGGGGGAGCCAATCAGATTCCAGAGGGGTGCACGCGCCACCCATGGTCCTGCCTGTAGGGCAGCCGTGGGTCTTTGTTGTTTTCATTCTCTGCTGGGGTCCGACATAATGTCCTATGATTTACAGCAAACACGGCCTTCACTTTTTACTTCACATCCTACAGAACATGCATTTTTCCTAAAAGGATTTATGTCTCACGCCCACAAAATCAAGACATCTCATTACATGTACTTGAAATAACGTCTGTCTCTGAGCAATGTGTGTCCAGACTGAATGAAAAATATCAGTGACTATAACAGTGACACTGAGGGACGGGCACAAACAGGTCACTAGTTCACGCGCTGATAATAATCTTCTCAGCTCCGCACGAAATGTCCTCCTCACTTGCAAATCCTCAAATCATCTTAAAATCTCCAAACACAGTACAGAGCAGTGGGCTTTTAATGCTGGCCCAACTGTTGTCGGCGGCTGTAGCAGCACCATATGGCAAACAGCCTAGTCAAGCTCGAGAGGCAAACCCCCCGGGGCAGAGTTCATACTTAGGCCTTGCATTATAGAAGCCTCCTAGACTTATCATACACAGTTTTATACACATAGTTCACATCGTTAAATATTTGATTTGAGTAGCCGCCAGTGGCACCAGTGGTCAGAGAACACGGTGCAAAAACCTCACCGGGTTACATTACCGCTAAATGTCATAAAGATTAACCGAAGCACTGGAGCAGCCTGATATCTTTCATAACTAGAATACATTCCAGATGAGAGGGCTCGAAAGAGGACAGCAACACTGATGTAACAGTGTCTGCTTTAAGGCAGCCGGTGACAAAGGCAGAGTGGCGCCAGATTGAACAGAGGAGTGGCGCTCCGAGTGCTAAAAGTCAAAATGTGGAGCAGACAGTGCACCAGACCGTGGCTAACGTGATGTTAAAGATCTCACTCGGCTGCGTGCAGAGTGCTGCGTGCAGAGCACCCTGGGCTTCCCTTCAAGAAATGTAATCATCAGCTTCCTCTTCGCTGCCTCCCCAGATCAACCGACAGGCGCACGTCACCCGCACCTCGAGAGAAAGAGAGGCACTTTGGATGGGTTTCATAATGAAATGTGGCCTGATGTATTGAGTTGGCGTTTCACTGAGCCCACTGACTGACTCATTGCCACCACTCTGGTGTCTGGAGGAATTCCCTTTCGGTCGTGGGAGATACTAATTCTGTACCGTGCAGACTTCCTGTGCATTTGCAGATTATACATGATGTCTACACACAACCAGGCCAGCATCACTAAACAGGATCATCTAACACTCTTCTTTCAGCGAGGAATAAAAATAAACCTGCGGTCTTCACAGAGGTGATCATCACAGTTGGGCCTTATCAAAGCAAGCGTTCATTTGAAAAGACGCCTTTGTTGCCAGGTTTAAGCTAATGAATGCATATCTCAAATCCAGCTTCTTTCCGAAGGTGCCCACAAACACAGATCCGCCTTCCACAGATGAAAAACAATCTGCGCTTTCAACGGCGTTAACAAGCAACAAAACAGTTCTGCCAAGAATCAAAGCTTGGCTGATATATGCTGTGATGGATTACTCATCGCGAGCGAGTTCCGAGTCTGCAAGGTGATTATCATACTGCACCGACATGTATAGAAACCGCAGGCAGCTTAGCAGGTGGGAAGACGCATTAATGACTATATCACAGTCAGTTACAATAACTTTGGATAAAGATCAGCAGTGCTCTTAAAGCTAGACTATAACAACTGAAAAAGAAATGTTTTTCTTCTTACAAATGCAAAGTTAAGTAAACACGCAATAAAGCTCAGCCCCGCCCTTACTGAGGGGGTTTGCTGCTACGACAAGTAGTTCATGGTGGCTAAAGGTAGCTAATTTAATAAACACATTTAACTAAATGTCTGTTTGCCAGCTAAGCAAAATGAATTAAAATGAGTTAAACATAGTATCACACCATGGCAGCAGTTTTTAAAAGTTTCACAGTCTTGCTTTAAGATTAAACTACTCCCTCTTATGGAGAATCTGCAGCTAAATGGGGGTTACATTTGTGATTTAGGAAGCTCGTTACCATTCTGCTCTGTGAGGTTTGTCTTCTCCAACATATGACACAGGAAAAAAAAAAAAGATTCTCATTTTTTAATAATTGCATTTTATTAATTGAAAAAACAAAAAAACAAATGCAAATAAAAAAAGAGCAAAAACAAAAACAGTATCATTAGGTAAGACAAGGCGAGAGACACTTAAATAAGAAGAGTTCCATGTCGGTGAGGATAAAGGTGGAGGCGGACTGATGTAGGAGAGGGGGTGGGGGAGGGCAGGGGGCACATTGTTGGATGGGACAGGTTGGATTATGTACACTGTTTCTCACTGCAGGACTGGCAGGCCCCATTAAAGGGAGGGGGCTCAAAGTAGCAGGTCGGAGACACTGAAACACCAGAGAGAAAGGCACTATCCAGAGAGAACAAGAAAACAGAAACCAATGACACAAACACGGTAAACAAACACACATACACACACACTGGACCATACCAGAAATCAAAAATGTTTGACGAAAAAAAAAAAAAAGTGCTTGACCACACGCCACATTGGACAAAAGAGAGGAAAAAAAAAAAAAAAACAACTTCAACAACAATCTCTCAACTTTTAGCATAAAAGACAATCTCTCAGTTTTCGGAACTGTTAATCTGTGCCAGCTGCAGATCTGCACTGGTGATTACACAATGTGATTATCCAAACTCGGCCTCTTTGCTACGTGCAGGTATAACAAGGAGGAGAGCGTCTGCGTATGCATGCATGTGATGAATGCTCGTGAATATGCATGTTAACTACCTGTACATAACCTCACACATCATTCTCTTTATAAAGAATATCGACAACATCACTATTTCAGCATGTCTTTTTTAAAATCCCTTGCGTGGTTGTGTAGTTCAGTTCTCCGACCTTGCTTCCCTCATGTTAATGTCTATGGACTCAGTCAGCTACATTCACTGCCCAAGTAAAATGGCTGCAATAAATACATTGGCTTCGAAAAAGGTGGCTGACCCTTAGGCAGGGCTTCGTAATACAGCTCTTGCAGCATTCATGGCTCTGCTTGCTGGTCAACATAACTTCCTGACAGGATTAGTTTCTTCTAAGAGAACTAACTTTACTTTCCTTGCATTACAGAAAAGAGAAACCTCTTCAAATGGAATTTAGGACTCCTTAAATATCATGCTGTATTATCTGAGAGCCCTCAGATAGATTCAGAGAAAAATGAAAAAAAAACAAAACCAAAAAAAACAAAACAAAAAAAAACCAAAACAACTTTTGACTGACAATTCAGCACATTCTAGAGCTACTAGGTCTTATCCCGACTAACAAAAGATTGAACATAATTTACAAATGGAAAAAAATACAATTTGTGATGAGAGGTAAAACAGACAAACACATACAAATATATAATATATATTCTTAAAAAATGGATTCTCTCTATAGTTGATTTATTTATACAGCCGATGGCTGATGTACAATGCTCGCGTGCCAATGATCTCAGACATGGAAACTTGCTGTACTGTAGATTGCATCTTTTTTTCTCTCTTCTTTTTTTGTACATTTTTAAAACCATTTCTTCTTTTTTATATTTTTAGGTTTTTTTTTTCTTTAAAACAGAGTTAGGATTTATCGGTAGGCATTTTATTTAGGTGATTAAAACAACATGCGGCAAAGGAAAAAAACAAAAAACACAAAAGAAAGGCAGAATGTTAAGAAGTTAAGGAGAAGACAGAAGCAGCTGTGGGAGCGGTAGAATCATTTGGTTATCTTCACGGTCGGTGCACTATTTAGTTTCTCTGCATTTAGATTTCCCTCAAAGACAGTTCAATCCTCGCCGAGGCGTTCACTAGGGAGGTGAACATTCTCAGCGCAAGTAAAAGTTGATTTTGCTCAGCTGCCACCCACACAGCGACGCCTACGACAGCACTACTCCTGTTTATCTCTTTCTCTCTCTCTTTCGGTTGTTCGCGCTCTTCCTGTCTGCTCCTGTTATCGTGGGATGGCCAAGAGGGGGTGGTTTGGGGAGGGGTGGGGGGGGTGTGGGGGGGTTGGATGTGGGTCTGATGAGATCAAGAACGATGATGATGATGATAATGATGATGGTGGTGATGGCGGTGATGGTTGCTGTTGTGGTTGTTGTCGTTGTTGTTGTTGTTGTTTACATGGTCTGACTGTTTACATGTTCCGATTGACGGGCGTGACGTAGTTGCGGGGGAACATGCCCGTTTGGCCGTGGCAGCCTCCTTTCCACCAGTTGGGGTCGGAGTTGTCCAGGACTTGGATGAAGTCGCCGCGTCGGAAACCCAGCTCCCCTTCCTCCTGGGGGTCAAAGTCAAAGAGCGCCTGCACGTATGTGGGATGCTGTGTGACCAGGAGGAGGAAAAAGAGGAAGCAATACAGGTTAGCAAAAGTGCCATGTCTCTATTCAAATAAATAAATAAATACATGTAAGGGATGCACTTGGACAGAATAAAAAGACTGAAATACTAGCTCTTATTATTAGAAGCTAACTTCCATGTCACCATGTCTCGACCGTAGTACGACACTGGAGTTATAGAGTTTGTACAGTATGTGAGGGATAATATCTGAAGTCTACATTCCACGACTGTAATGAATAAAGTGTGGGTGAAAAAACAGACAGTGCTACTGTAACAATAGCGGTACTTCTTTCTCCACAATACAATTAACTTTTCTGGTTTTCTAGTGGAGGTTACATGACGTGGCGCTCACTCACTCTCTCTCTCTCTCTCTCTCTCACAAACATAGTCTGCCTCCCACTTCCTCCACCAGCTATCTGATTATCACTGTGTCTCTTTCCCCGTCTGTCGTACCTGCAACTTCTTCTCAGCTCTTAATTTTCTGCCAGCTTTTGGCCACACTTCCTTCCTTCCTGCTCTTCTTTCCCGTATGGCCATTTCTCAGACCTGCAGCCTAACAGCTTCACTGTAGCTAACTTCCTCCTCCACCCGTCGCCCATATTCACACAAATGTCAGCAAAGTCAGAAAATAAATCTGCGTGGTTACTTCTGAGAAGATGTTGTGATTCTCGGTATATATTAATAAATAAAAATACTCCACCACAGCTCTGCCATGTTTGCTACAGAGCTCACGTCGCTGCCAAAGGCTAAAAGCTGCAACCAGCATCCTGACATAAATCATTACAAAATACATAAACAAGTACTATGGTAAACAATGAACATTTGTCTTTTAAACACCTTCACTATGACTTTAGTTATTAGTGGTAATTAAGTATTTAGTAAAATGATGGAAACATCCTATGTGCTGTGCAGCATTTACTCTCATCTTACTTGGGGTGCACGGGAAATTTCTATTTAGTATATTCAAATCAATTCCTAGCACCGTACAGATGTTTTCACGCATCACCTCCCACTCCCCATCCCCACCCCCACCCCCCTTACCCACACTACCTCAACCATCTCCTCTGTACATTAGAATTATACATCACTTATGCATCGAGAATGAAATGAAATGTGAAACTGTTTCCGGAGAAATGAACCTTGAGACAGTGTTATGCAAGTGACTTTAGAGCAAATTTTAGACGGCACCACAGGATTTTTTACAGGAAGTTACTAAAATTATGGCTAACCGAGAATGTGGCATCACACAGAACGATGATGCCTTTTCACACCTTTTTTATCAAGCTGTTTGAAGTTTTAACAGCAGAGCACTACATCAAAATTAGTCATTTTAAGAAGTACATTCACACACCAGTTGAGAAGCGCCATTAGTACCTTGAAACACTTGAGCCTTCTCACTCTGTTTCTTCCTTCTTACTTTTACTAATCTATTTGAGACACTCACAGAGATGAGAGTTATAAACTGCACTAGTGAAAGAGAGACTAGCTGTTTTTCTGCCACATTGCTGTGACTTTGGTTTTAGGAAAAGAAGAGTGAGATCTAGGTGTGTTCACTCTTCGGGGCGTCAGTTCTTACCTGCGGGACCTGCTCTATGTCTCGCAGAAAGATCTGCTGATTGCGAGAGACTGAGGTGGAGCGGTGGTAGTCTACCAGGTCGTTCAGGGAGTTAAACTTCACCACCCACAGGAAATACTTTCCAGCCCCATCACGAAGAACCTTGAAGTGCTGGACGTCATTTCCAAACCTGCACAAGGTCACAGAGAGGAAAATTATCAGGAGGGGGATCTTCAGCAATATTTGCATCATTACTTAGGGTTCAAAAGTACAGTTTCTGACAGCCATCTGTGATCGTTTTGAAGGCAAAACAAAGATTCAAATAAAAGTTATGGAACACTATAACATTAATCTCACTTATCAGTCACTATAAAGACTGGTAAGTGTTAGTCAAATGAATCAGTCACGCCTGAGACAGATGGACATTCAATACTAGCTGACTAAGTGGAATCAGGACGGCCCAGACAGCAATTAAGATCCGTATCTTTGCATCAACTTTACATGTAACCTGCTGTGAACTGCTCTCTCTTTTGGGAAGGTAAGGACGGAGTGAGACAGATAAGAGGAAATGAGCTCTGTATGTGTCAGCTAAAACTGCAAGTAGTCACAGGACTGATGTCCAACACACGATACGCCGATCATAAACTGGCACACGCTGGTCACCAGAGGGCAGCACTGAGACTTTACAAGAAGGAGGAAGAGTCGTGGTGATGACTCAGACATACCTCAGACAAGTATGGAAACTTATTAACCTGATCAGTTGTGGAAAACTGTTCGCTGATGTAAGGATTAATGTTAAATTGTATTAATAGAAAACAAGTGTGAGTGTGAATCATGTGTTGGTGTGGTGCTACTTACTTCACAGAGAGGGAGAAGTCTCCTGGTGCACTCTCGCTCTCTCTGATGAGGAAGGCTCCATCGTGCCTCTGTTTGTTTAGCATCTCCTCTGCTTTGGCTCTGGGAATTTTCCCAAAAAACCACCTGGACAAGGTAAAAAAAAATACAAACAATTCAGCATTGATTAAACAGACCTAACTCCTAGACCCTCATCCTGCATGGACTGGATCCATGGAGTCTATTAAGAACTTCAAAAGGAGTTGAGTTAGAGCTGTGAGTCCATTTTTCTTTTACACTGCATCTAATCCATCATGGATTGAGCAAGAGTACACCTTTGAGTTTGTGGGTCTAACAAATATAACCCAAAAACATTCACACCTACGAGCAGTTTAACAATTACAGTGCATCAAAACGACACATCGGTGACCTGAGGGAGGAAACTGTGATCAGGACATGCAAACATCACACAAACATCACATCTGAGGAAATAACAGTGTGGTGATGGTGTTAACCACTGATCCACTGAAGTACGCAGCTGTGTGTGTTCAATGAAGGACATCATATAACGCAGCGTTCACTATGAAAGGTTTTTGGACCACACAGAGAGCATTCTGCCACCAAACGAGAGACAAAGTACTGTGTGTACACACCAGGAAGTAGGGAAAAAGTTACACAAGCATTGGCCAGTCCTATGAAGCTTGAGTGTCCATCCATATACAAGGAAGTAGATTAGTCATTATCTAATTATAGCGGCAAAGCGACCACAAAAAACAAATAATCTGTTCCGTGAAATGTCCTGATGTGCACACACGAGCATCCTTGTTTTCAGAGTCTCTAAATTGAGAAGCAGTAAAAGTAACAGCTTCAATTTGAGATTAAAAATCTGCAAGTTTTCAATCATTTTTTGGTGGCATAAATGTATTTTTAGTTGTTTATATGCTGCCAATATATCACTGTGAGAAAGCCCTGACGGGGAGTAAGTGAGAGCGACGAAGATGGATGTAGAGGGGGAGAGACAAATGTGAGACAAAGCGAGTGAAAAGCTCTTTACTTGTGTAAATAATTAAAAAGTACAGTCAGCCAAAAGATGACATCTTGGCTCCTTTACACACAGGTGAAAATCAATAATGAAACGGCCGCCTCTCAATCCGCTTTGTATCCGTGTTTGCTAGCAAAACATGCCTGCACACCAAGTCTCTCTCCCTGTTTGATAAAACTGATAGCAGAGCAATTAATGAAGCCAAGAAAACAACATACCTGCCTTCACCTCCACCCTGCCAGAGGGAACGCATGAAATTATTAATGCCCCTCTGCTGCTCTCACACAAACCTAAGCCTTAACCACAGAACGGTTCATGATGGTCAGGATAAAAAGATCTGCATACAGACAGAGAGGACTCCACCTATTCTATTGTGCTCTGCTGTACAACGCAGCCGTGTGTCTGTTGGGCCGTGTGGGTGCCTGGTGCTTACGGATGGCACTTCATTGTCACCACAACGGGAGACAAAGGCAAACTCCAGGCACTTCATCGCCCCTGTCGACGCTGATTCTAGTCCACTACTGTGGTGGGTGGTTTTCTTTAAACAAAAAAGTGCAGTGAATCTACAATTTAAACTATTTCATTATAATGTAATTCTCACTGAATCACACTGTACATGTTTCTCCACAGTATGACAGTTCTGAGATCGTTTCTGATTAAATTCCCATTTAACCATCAGCGTGTTCAATGTCTGATGACATCCTAGGATGTGGCAACACTTTACCGCGGAGCCCATTAAGGCAAGCAACATGGGACATTAGACAAGCTCTCACAATCACTGCAATCACTCTCCAATATGGGTTTTTTCTGGGATCTAGCCTTAGTGGAAATTTGGCCCGCTGTGTCACAGGAAAAGCGGTACAGAATTGTTTTCACAAGTGGGTACTGGAGGGTTTGAGTTTCCATTAACAGCTATAAACGTTGCTTCTGCGTTAACAAAAGAAACAAACAAAACAGTAAACGTCTTTTTAGGTATGCACGTTAACGCTAACGGAAGTTGCTTCATCGGCTCTGATAAGTGTATTTCTGCTGCTCTGTACGCTCCAACTACATTTCAAAACCTGAAGAGGATCTGCACTTGTGACTTCCTGATGTCGGTCAACCGATGGAGAGCAGACAGTACATGATGAAGCATTCCTGACCAAACAATAACCAAGCAGAAGAGCCTCAGGATGGGTGGAGGAGGGGGGTTGTTTTGTTTTTTAAGCAAAGGGCTGTAGGACCTGTGACATGAACCATGACCAGGCTGGCAGCCTTAACAAATACAGTCGGTTACCTAATCATGTGGAGATGTGAAGCTTTAAGAACAGGTTCAGCCATTGAAATATACAAAAAATAATTTGTTCGTCTGCATAAGCTGTAACCCTGCCGTGGATTTAAGAATTTATAATGCTCAGCTTCACTTCATAAGGGCCAGGTTAGATTTTGTCTTGTGTAGAAATGGCAGGTCCTGCACATGCACAGCCTGCTTAATGGCACAGCCTTTCCTGCTCTCTTTGAAGTATTCAGGATGAGTGGCAAGCAGTGAAATTAAATCCTAATCCCCTGATGAGAAAGTAATAATAAACTAACCATCAGTTGGAAGGTTGAAATTTACCTCACAAAAATCTCTCATGGACTCTAAAGAGTATATTGTCTGTGATTTGACAATGTGTAAATATTTCAGCCCCGTCTCATTATCTCTGAGTCTGAGCTACATTCAGCACTATGTTTCGACAATGTTGACAGTTGAACAGTTACTGTTTGGATAATTAATACTGGATGAATAAGAAATTCTTAATCATTTGTTAAAAAAGGCAGTAAAATAATTATTTCATCATCATAAACCTTATTTTGTCCCAGTAATTACGGACCAAGTAATTAACTACAATATGCTATGCAAAATGTTATGCCACCCATCTGTATGTATATTAACATCCATATGAAATGTCACGCCTTGAGAACCTCTCTTATAAAGATTAGGAGAAGTTCAGTATTACATATGTGGCAGGTGCAGATAAATATAGATTCCACATAATTATTATAAAGACTAACCACCTGAATGTTGTTGTTACTAGTACAAAAGTGCCCCCCCAGTAAAAAAAAAAAACAACACAAAAGGAGCTGCATATGATAGCCAACCAGCAATGACGCAATAAGGTCAATATTCAATTAAGCGTAAGAGGCCTCGAGCACATTAATAAAGAGAGTTAATCTGGCACTGAATGCAGGTCCAGGGCTAATGTCCTCTAAGGAGGAAATTCGCAAACACACATGTCCACACAAAAGAAAACATAAACACACAAACTTGGCCAAGGTGTCACACACAATTGAGTCTGTGAGGAGCGATCAGGACAGCTGTAGTTCAAGCTTAGTAAAAACTTGGCATGTGATATGTCCAAACTCATTCTTCGGTAAAAACAGAAAAGGAAAAGAAACATGTTCATTATAAACAGGCAGGTGACAAATTTATGGAAAAACTCCTGCAGTATTTGTGATAGTGTGGAGAAACATAAAGCTGTCGGGGACACTACAAATAAATTATCACCTTCACCTTTATCACTACATCTCATCCTAATTCATCTGTGGGAGATTTTGGACGTGTTAAACTGTGCTCCCCACCGCCATCATCAAAACACAATGAAGGAATGTATTTTGTAGGAATAATGTTCATCCCTCCAGTCAAGTTAAGAGATATGGAGAATCAATGCCAAGGAGCACTGTAGCTGCTCTGGAGTTAGGTGGTGGCCCAGAACCTCAATAGGACACTTTATGTTGCTTTTCCTTTCATTTGTCACCTCTCTGTATATAATATCAGTGTAGTAGTGAGCACAGTATATAAAATACACAGTACTTACGGATGCGCTTTCATCTCTATGTAATTCTTGGGAATGAAGCCATCTTTTCCATTTAGCTCTGCCTTGTACCAGTTCTGATCACACTCTTCATTTAATACCTGGTGTTGAAAAAAAACAGAGAGAAGAGAGTTGTCCAGGTTAGTGCCACATATAAATGTCAACAATGGAAAACAAGTCACCTCCTAAATTTAGCTTTAAACCATTTAATTTAATTTCCTGTGCCTTCAGATGGTGCGTGTACTGTATGTTAGAGAATTGCTTGGTAAATATTGGGAAATGAAACACGCAACACTAGCAGAGACCAACATCAGGCAAACAGAATCTGACAAATCAAATACCATTTAAAAACACTTTAAAAGACAGCTTCTCATCAGTTGAAGAATAAATATCATGTCTGTAAGTGACACAGACAGCTGTGAGGGCACTCATGTCTGACAAAGTATGGCTGCAGTGCGGGCGTGTTGGACCAGTGGTGCGTTGGTGTGTGTCCAACATCTGAACAAAATTAATCTTCACACTGTAGCAGCAAATGTGTCTTTTTTTTCCTTCTTAAAAAAAACAACCCACCCGCCCACAACTTCCACATTTGACTTGAGATGTTTCAGCAGCAAATTAAAATGATCTCTCCAAAGCAGAACAGGTCAGCAATACATGTGGATTATTTGAAGCGGAGTATTCATTTCTATTGAAACTTGAATTGATCAAATTAAATCAGAGAAATAATTACAAAACATTATGTGAAAAACTTAAACTTGTATTTCTGCATTTCAGCCATAGTGAGACATGTACAAATTTCGAAGGAAAACTAAGCAACAGCGCTGACTCATGCTGCCTCCGCCTGAGAGATGTTGCAAAAAGTCCATTTGATAATCTCAGCCTAACTTGAGGCCACCACAGACCGGCAGGATATAAGCCTGAAAAGCGTCAGAAAAGATGCGACACACACACACACACACACACACACACACACACACACACACACACACACACACACACACACACACACACACAC
>JAOXYL010000045.1:16883892-16900489 GCA_028564955.1 Terapon puta
CAAAATGTGTTGCATATATCCTCCAAAATTAGAAGGCTTCAATGTGTAATTGTTGAGAGATTTCTGTCTGAAGCAATGAAGTCATTTTGCTTTCACTTTCTGTCTGCAGATTATGCAGATGCAAGTTCAATCAGCTGAATTGCCGTCAGTAAGGGTGGCTTGTGCCAACATGGAAACAAACAAGCAATACACACCCAACAGCTGAACGTCAGTGTGGCGTATCGGCCTTAACATGTCTTACCGGTACTGCTGAGCCCAGATGACTGCTTTTTTTCTTTCTACCAACACAAAATGTCTTCACACATACACAAATAACTTATAGCTAAGATGCTTTAAAACACACAAAAAATTAACAAATGCTGTAGGAGTACAAAATGTGCTCCTCTACAGTATTGTAGGTGGAAGAGTTGCCAGGCAGTCACAGAGACAATGCTTCATCCTCACAATGCCAGGCTCAGGCCCACTTGTTGGCAAACTTCCACTCTGCTGAAGTGCCCTTGAAACCAAACCAGCTCCAGAAGCTGACCCTGCACTCTGACCTTCCTCAGGGAAAGAAAAAAAAAAGAAAGTACAAAATACTTTCTTTACTAGTTGAATTACTTTTAGCATATTCACATCTGGCAAGAACACTGTTGTAAAGTAGATGATTTTACAATAGTGAAAATAAGGATGCTACGTTTTCCATTTCATTTTAAAAAATCAAAAAGTGCTTATTTTCAACCCACTCTATAAGAATCTTCGTTGTTAAATTATCTTACTCATGAATCTTAAATATCCATATAATACATTTTATCATTGAGAACAGCTGTCCTTTTCGCACAACATGCCACCAGTCCCTGTGAACTCGAGTAGCCTTGAATAATTACCCTGTCTACAACCAAAGTTAATAATAGAGCACAACAGGTGCTGCAATATACTGTACCAATAGCTTAAATGTATTGCTATGATACTTAAGTGAATTTTCCAGGAGATTGAAAAATAAGCTAGTGTTTGTACTCAGGATATCCCAATATAGATTTGACTTTAAAATGGAGATATTTGAATGATGATTGCATGATATCTGAGGGTGCTGATTACATTTTCTTTGGAGTAAAAGTTTTGTGGCGTTATTTCATAATCAATATGACAGCACGCAGTAAAAAGCTGACATCCAGGGGAGACTAAGTGAGGTCACGTCTTTGGTGCAGTCTGAGATACGTTCGCATAAACTGTTGTCTTGTTGGGGGATGACCGTGTCTCAATGATGCTGACAGCCGAGCAAATAGCAGCAAACCTCCTTAGGCTCTTTTTTTGAAAACAAGCAAGGAACTTGTCCAGGCAAAATAAACTTGTGCAAACACAAAATCAAAGACCGACTTCCAGCTCAGTACAGCTAAGTGGTGCACCAGATAGTCAGACTCTCTTCATATGATAAGGCTCAATGAAACGGCTTCACAAAAATGACAAGTGCTGTTAAATTGATAAAAATTTTGTGATCTTTAGAACTGAACTTTGCTGTATATAAACCTATGGTGCTGCTTCATGTTAAAAGATATATGGAGCTGTTCTCTGCAAGTTTGCTTCTTCAGAAAACCACCGACCACATTAAATTTCAACAGCAAGCTGTAGCTGTTTGTTTGTTTGCAAAGTGGGGTAGCGTACATCATAAAGACAGGGGGGTTTCAACCACAGAGACTACACAAGCACATATATGAAAAGAAGATAGATAAAAGTAATATCTTTTAGTATTTATACACATAATCATGACATTCGGATGGTCTCGTGTTCCCAAAATCATGGCAGATATCGTCTCAATCAATCCTGAAATATATCGCATCATACATTTTTAAAGACTTTATTCTGTTTTTTTTCTTTTAACATTTTAACCTCATCGTTTGAAATATCAGTCTATTGTTTTTCTGTTGTTGTTACCAATGTCATTACCATTATCATTATTATTGTCATTTCATCACTATTGGTCATGTTATTTTGCTCAATCTGTTAAAAAGGAGAGAAGACCTCCAGCCTAGAAGTAAAAAATCGTAGATGTTTATAGAAACAGGTTGGCTGAGACATGCCTTTGAATTGACAAAACTTAAATGCTTTTGGGACTATCTGGTGGCTCTCAAAAGAGTGGCAGCCTGTGAGGAAAAGCAGAAATAAAATACTCATTTGGCTGGCAGTTTTTTTTGTTTTTTTTTTTTAAAACATATCGAGAAGAGACAACCGCAGCACTGTGTCTGACTGTGTGTACCCGACCGAGCCAAAGCTGCACTAATGCACTTCTGTGGATGATTTGCACGTGGCCTGCACGCCCCCCCCAACACTATGAAGATTTTTTTTGTCTTTTTAATCTGATTGAGCCACAATAGTTGTAGGAGTTTCTATTTGAGAGGCTAAGGTCCAGGCCAGGGATTATCTCCTCCACAGCTGCCACGGCAGACTCCCTCCTCCCCTCCCAAGCCACACAAACACACACACATACACTAAAAATATTATAACACTTCCACCCACAAACCCATGTGTGCCACACGGGTAGCTGTCATTCACACAAGACCTATGTCCACACTGGCAAATGAATGTCTCAGTAAAACCTTAATATTATATAATATCTTGTGTAAATCCATCTGATAAACAACGTCATTAATCGACTTCTTAAGCTATATCTGATGCAAGGTAATAGAATTTATTTTATTTTGCTTGGTCATCTAATTGAAATGCACTGCAGAAATGTTCATTCTATGATTTTGTTGTTATTTAGATGAATAATAATGGTACCTGAGGACACAAATTGCTGTCACCATCTAATCTTGGGTCTACACAAAGTTTGAGAAGGGTTCATTAAGTAATCCTACAGTTATTTTCAACCTATGCTTACTGTCTCCACAAAAATGTTGCAAATTTAGTTGGCTCTTTACTTTTATATGGATGTGGTGTTTAAGTGATGGCCATGAGAAGCTTAGATTGCAATCCTTACTTTTCCTTTCATGTCCACCTAAAACAGGATGCCGCAAAGAAAATCCTTTGTATGGAACTCAGCAGAAGTCATTATTGCATAATGTGCACACTGGAGCAACTTACTACGCATCATCTACCCTGAGATGGAGGCACATAAGGAGACTAATGGTGGGGGCAGTGAAAACAAAATGCTAAATAAACCACATGTCTGCACAGTCCACACGGGATTGCAGTAAATCAGGAGCAAGGATTACCCTGGAGAGTGAGTTAATCTGAGCGTGTGGAAGGTCAGCCAGATAGAAAGATAGACAAGCTAAAGCTTCATCAGAACCGAGGAAGCCAAATCCTGTTGGGTCTGCCACAAAGTTTAATGAAACCGATAGAGCCCCTTCTGCTGTCTATCTGCACACCAGACTGCAACCATGACAACATTAAACACTGTTTGATAATTTTCTGTGGTCTGATTAGATAAGCACTGACAACAGTGAACCTGGTAATATGCAAAGTCAAAGTCAGCCACTGGTAAGAGGAGCCAGCCACTGAAAGCTGAGAGGAAATGAACATTTTAAGGAACCTATGAATTTCTCGTCATCTGCAATGTACTATACATTGCAGATGACGAGAAATTCATGCTACGGTAGCATTATTGTAGCTCACCACGACACATAATTGGAGAGATCACACAAGGAAGTGGTCCTTTTTAACTCAATAAGAGAAGACATTTGCAGGCCAATATCAAAATCAGACTTCAGTCCTGATGAAGAAATATTAACAGCTTTTTCAAAAACTAGTTTATGTTCATGTCTCCAAGACTATTTTCATATATGTAGAAGACTTGAAATATTTTAATTTTAAAAAAAAAACATAGCACGAAGTGTATTTTTTGGTAAAACGCAAGTTATATAGACACTACCTTTACATGTATGATGCCAGTGAGAGACATGCTGTCTTCACTTAGAGACTATTTTTAGAGGGGTAAAGAGGACTGATACAGGGCTTCATAGATGACAAAGAGCCTGTGGTGGAGTAACAGAGCAACAGGAAGCCCCTGTCCTGGTTGTCTTACGGAAGAGGACCAGAAGAAGGGGGAGTCATACAAGCATATGGGGGTCAATAATAACATGTACAAAGAGGTGTGTGTATGTCAGTGTCTGTGTGTGGCAACTGTGTGGATGTCCTGCATGAGTGGAATCTGAGGCCTGGTATTTTGACATGCTGGCAGCAGAAGTGACCCTTGCAGTGGCACCAGATCTTACACGAGGGACAGACAGATTCGCTATCTAAACAGCACAGTATCTAGGACAGTAAGCAGGGACTGTGGGATGTCTCTTTTAAAAAATTACCTATTCATGTTATAATTTCAAGTGGCCTGAATATGTTACTGCACTGTTCCTGGAATGATGTACAGGGAGAGAAGGGTTTGGGTGTTGTGTGAAGACTAGACTAGTCCAGTTTTAGCCCTGTTCAGCAAAACAACACTTAGGGGGGGAAGCAGCCGTCAAAATGAGTTTGACCCTGTTTGCTCCCAGCAGGGAGGCTGCAGACCTGGATCAGAGAGGCTATGACAGCCACCCAGAGACAGAAAGACACAGAAAAAGAGATTACATTGGATTCCAGTAAACAAAGGCTTGTAATTAAAATAATGCTTGAGGCCATTGTCACATGTGGAGCACAGGTTGTAGTTTCAAATGCATATAACACCTCTGACCCAGGAGACAAACTGACTGTTAGCTGCCCCGCAGAGGACACTGACCGAGGCTTCACAGAGGCTGAAACTGAAGTCTGCCCCTCTTACAGACCTTAAACGTGATTAAATATAGTAATAGAAACCCCCACTGTAGTGTCTGAAAGGTGAGCTTCACATTTTCTAGATTTTTCAAGAATGTGTACTTTCTGTAAGCATTAAAATACTCTAACTGGTCTGTGTTAGCACATTATTTTTGAGACTCGCAGTGGTCTAGACTAGTTGAGAATCACTGGTATGTGCTTACAGCAGTAGAAAGCTGAGAGGTGAGTTTACATGGGGTGAGAATTCAATCTTAGTCTGTTTATAATGAAACTTAATATACTGAGCTAAGGCACACTGTAGTTATAAAACGCAATAACTACACACATACATAATTTGGTGAGTATTTTATGTAAAAAGAAGGGACAAAAGTAGAAAGGATGTGAGTGTTACATCAAAAAATGAGCAAGGAATATAAAATCAGGCAGAGATAATATGAATATCCAGGATATAAAAGTCAGTGATGAAAGATGCAACAGGAAACAGTTAAAAAAAAAAAAAAAAAACACCACATGGTAACTGAACAACATCTCATAATGTCTGAAAAGATGATGATTTCCACCAGCCCAACCAGATGGGTGGTAAACTCTAATTAACTGTCTAAGTGTGATAATTGATGTGGAGGGGTAATTTTGGCTCGGCCCCACACTCCCCCACTCCTTTCCCCTCTCAACATCAATTTGACTCAGGCAGCTGGGGGTGGGGGGGTCCTCTCTTACATCATGCTGTTGTTTATCACAGCTTGAATTTTCAATGCAGTTTATTTTGGCAGTACCCGCTTATGACTCAAACAAACAAACAAAAAAAAGGTGACAAAATCTGTTGCGCAGTAAACAGATGTGACAGCTTAGAGCACCGTGTGCATTCAGGAACAACTGTTGAAGTGATGTCGTATTAAGAACGAGCTTGTTGCCGTCTGATGCCAGTGCAAGCTTTACCAGCTGCTGTTGTTGAGAAATTAATCAGCTACACATCTGTGACATTCAAACTGAGGCAATGTCTGTTATGTCAAGGACTATATGTCACCATGACCTTATCGATCATGTTTATAACGTATTAAACACTCAGTGTCTAGCCCAACTTTTGGACTGTTTTTTTACTCACAGCCAGTGCAGAGTGCGAGCTAAAGTCAAGAGTGAGAAGCGGGTGGATGATAACTTTTCGTTTAAATACAGCTGTCAGTGACTTCATGGCACATCAGGAGGGAGTGGTGTGGAGATGAGAGGGGAGCGAGATCTAATTACAGCTCTCTGACTCAACACTCGGAGGAAGAGCAGTGAGAAAAGAGGCAGAAGGAAAAGGAGAAGAGGAGTGAAAAAAGGGCCACAAACCGTGACAGCAGAAGGGTCGAGGGAGAAGAATAGTGCGAAAAAGAGAGAGAGAGAGAGAAGACAGAGAATCACTTTGAAGAATCACACTCCTTGTGATCAGCTTAGGAAAACTCCTCAAGGGCAAATTACATAAAATGAGGGCATCTCGTTTTCAGAGCAGCCAAACTAGCTACTGTTGTCCATCTGCAGTAGCTGGCTAGCTAAATGCCTTTTTGTGAAAGGGAACATTGTTTACGCTTATGCTGCATAGGTTGTTTTTCTTGTCCAAGCTACATCTATAGTGGATGTAAAGACCAAACATCAATAGGTTGGCCTTGCTATACAATAATAAAGCAATAAACTGAGAGGTTATTTAATCTGTCTAATATAGTGCCATCATGTGTCACTTATTCATGCTCACTACTTTCAGTTAAAAAGTAAACTGTACACCTGTTAACTACATACTCCGAAACGTCTGTCAGGGCCCTATACACCACCTGTCCTCCCCTTACTCTTTTCACTAAGGCCTGCACAAAGACAACATAATTCTCTAAGAAGCTGTTAGCAATCAAAGCCACAGAAGTAAAAAGGGAGTCGATAAAATGGCAGAATTCAACTCCAGCAGCAGGCATGTGCACCAACATATTAAACCATGCCCAGTTGGGCAGCTTTTTGAGTGGGTAGTTGCTGGGACAAATAAGTGTCAATCTGCTAGGTCTGCTGCCATATGTTGACTTGGAGCAGATGCCTCAAAAGCGTGGACACACAGCGATGAAAAGGGGAGAAAAAGCAGGAAACTGTTCATGCAAACACACTTTCCTCCATTACTAAGCTGCGGCAATATTTGCAGTTTCCACATCTCCTTCCATCGGCCATGTGAACAGCAGCATGCTGGTAGCAGCGTCACAAGCATAAAAAAGGTCACTATTCCTGCTATTTTTAAGTAGGCCACTTGTATTCCCACTCTGCTCTGATCTTTTTGTCTACCACATTTTACTGATTGTTAAACATTTAGAGGTTGTGTTAACAACAAGAGCAACACCTGTGCCAGTGTGCTGCAGGCACAGTGCATTTGATGACAGAAATACTGTATCACCTTTAATCCTGACTGAACCCTTTCTTTGTATTTTGTGTGTGTTTTAATGCTATAGTGTGCCTCTAAAACATTCATGGCATTTCATAGCACAGCCTCTAGAAAAGTTCTTACATTAACAGGGTCACACTCTTTGAATTAAACAAAAGAAAGCACAGAGAAAAAACCTGAGTCAGAGAGATGAACTTGCCTATGCTTTCTCTCCTGAGATTAAGCACTTAATTAGAAAATAGTCTGCTCCTATGCAAATGTGAACTGAACACAGTCTCTTGGACTCCAGTGAGATCCTAAGAGGCCTCTGGCAGTGTAAGTAGGGTGAGTCTCAGCTGTAACAAAAAACTGCACAATGAGCAACATAGCAGCCATTTATTGACCCTTCAGGTCCACATATTCAGCTGCACTGCTGTTTAACTGAGGCGGCCAAGAAATCTGCAGAAAACCGCTGCCGCCTTGAACTTAAAGTCCTTGGAAAGGAAAGGAAACAAATCAAATGGTGGGATTTGGATCTGGGATTGGAGCTCAGACTCTAATGACGGGCTTATGAGGCTTTCAAGCGAGGTTTGGATTTTTAAGACATACAGGCATCACAACGCAGCCCTGATACAACTCTTGTCAGCGGTCAGGGGGACGGGGAGGAGAAATCAATACCCTGAACACTAATAGGCGATGAGGGAGCCATTAATCAGGGAGAGATGGGGGCCTTAAGAGAAAGTGTTGAAGTAGCTGGCTAAAAGCTCCATCCTTCTTTATATCACAACCCCTAAAGAGGGACTACGAGATGTCTCTCACAGGGTGAGGTCTCACCAGTGCTCATGCTTCTGTATAAATGCAGCACTGTAGTGTGGAGGGTGCACACTGTACAGTTGCTGGAGTTTGCTGTGGAGACACAGGAAGTTGCTGGGGGTTGGAAGACACATCAAACAGGATGTGAAAACAGCTTAAGCAGTAGCTGCACTGTAAGCACACAGAGATGCACAAAAAGGGCTCACTAATGTTGGGACAGACAACTTGACCACAGCTTCTACTCTGGCCACGACAAGGTTTGGGGGCAGCAAGATGAGTGGGTGGTCACAATCCTTTCTCAAACAAAACATTTCTGTAAATATATAACATTCACATCGTGTATTATGTGCATTAATGTAAGATATAGAAAAATATTATCTCAGTAGACAGAATAAGCAGAGAACAGCTGAACTGCGAAATTGGCATGATGAACAAAAATTGGGTTTAATTTTGGTTTAATCAGTCTTTTCTTTTTATTTTCCATCTCAATCATTACATAACTATTATAACTACACTAATCAATTAGTTAACATTTTCTCTATTACAAGCTTACATTTCTCCCCTAAATACACCGTTTGTCTTACTGTTCTGCAAATGCCTCAGCTCTATTGGTAATCTATTGGTGAGCTCTCATTCAATTCCTGGGTTGACTTTAAATGAGTTTTATGGCATAGCATTTCATTAGTGGCTGCATTATAATATTGACAGAGTAGTAGGACTTGAACAGTGTCTTGAATCTGTAGACAGCAGTTTGCAGAAGTAGTGTGGCGGGAAGGCGGATCTTACTGTAGATCGTGCTTCTGGAGCAGAGTTTAAAGATTTGTTGATGGCAGCTAATTCTGTCAGCTAGCAGGCCTGTTAATCTTTATTTATTTAAGGAGGAAATGAGAACAAGTGCGCAGTGCTCAGGGCAATGGCCAGACTCAACTGAGCCCTACGCATGTCTGCTACTTTGCCTCTAGACCCGTTTTCTGACACAGAAAATGAAATCAATGCACAAATGATTTTGAATGATTTAGAAACTTGTAAGACAACGATATGATTTGTGATGAGACCAGTTACCATTTACTTCAGATAAGACGATGTCTATTGAATTAGTGCTCTAGAGATACGGAGCTGTATGCAGTTACTGATTCCACTGTCACACTGCTCTTTGAAAATGCTGAAATGAAACAGGTCATGAAAGGTTCCTGTACATCAGAAAGTAGTCATAACAAGGGATTTCTGATCTTTACTGATCTTCAAAAAAGGACTAATATTACTTGTAAGGAGATCAAAAATATTTCTTTCTGGATGATGCATCTGCTTAAACTCTGAATAGATCAAATGGTGGTGGTAAAAAAATGTGGGTGTGTGTGACTCACAAAA
Source organism: Terapon puta (assembly GCA_028564955.1). NCBI lineage: Eukaryota > Metazoa > Chordata > Actinopteri > Centrarchiformes > Terapontidae > Terapon > Terapon puta. The sequence continues at coordinate 16,893,170 of JAOXYL010000045.1, forward strand.
TTTCATTTTAATTTTCCATAGTTTAAAAATGATAAAAATAATAATCTTACAGTGTAGAGTTAGATTTAAAGACAGACCTCCCACCGGTGGTCATTTCCCCTTTTGAGATCACGTTGTGAAACTGAGCTTGTCTGCATTATGCAAATCTGTCACAGGGCCCCACACAGATTTGTGCTTCAAGACATTTTACAAGCCCACGCTTAGCTAATGAAGGTTTGTTTTTTGTTTTTTAATTGGACATGGAAACAAAAAAGGGGTTTCAGACAACAAATGCAACAGTTAAACAACTTTAAACTGTCTCCAAAGATAAAACAGGAAGGTAGTTGCAACAGTTCTGTGTGCCATTTACTGATAAGGGGCAGGACGAATACGTAAAGCCAAAGCACACATACCTAATCATTAGAGTAGATAAACTGTATGAAACATTAATTGGCTCTGATATCAAAAGACACAAAATTCCTTAAAGGTGAGAATACAAATTGGTCATACAAATAAAGCCTTGGAGAGGGACTGGAGCTTCTGTTCTACTGTGACACTTTGTTTCACTACTCATGAACTGGAAAATGGGACAACTAAATGTTGGTGAATGACTCAAGCCTGCATAATAAGAGAGGAGGCTGGTCTGGTCAACCAGCTGTGTGAGTCACAGTGACACAGAGCTTGTTAGCTGTCTGACAGTCGTAGAAATGGATTACAAGACATCTTGGTGGCAGTGGACAATATGGGCCTCCTTTCATCTTAAAAATGCCCTTTACAGTGTTATAACATGATGAATAAAAGCATGTGCTGCTGGAAAAAAAAAACACCTCTGAAGTGGGTCTCAGTTGTCTCCTCAAAGATTTGCCATCAATACACAAACTGCATTTTTGTAGAAATTTTCCTACGACCAACATAATTTTAATCTTTCTGGACAAAGTGCCATATCCCATCTGTGATCAAAACACCTATGTGATTTTTTTTACACGTGATAGAAGTCAGCATATATGCGTTTCAGGATGATTAAATGGCGCGACGCAACCGGATTTCATGTCCCCTAAAACAACCTTTTTATCTCTTCAGTGGCAGACCATTAGATAAATGCTTATATAAAAGGCCTTTTCTAAAAGCAATTGAACCAAGGAGGGACACTGCTGTGTGAATGCGTGGCATTAAGCCTGAGCTGGAGCTCCCTAATATTTGAGCTTCAGCTGCGAGTTTAAGCGCCTCATTCAAACTGTACCTAACTGTATGGCGCCAATGTCTACAGCATCAAACCACCACAGCTTCCTTTAATCCAAGTATACTAAATGCAGAAAAAAATTAAATGACAGTAATGCTAAGAATTATACCTAACTGTTTATTTATGTATCATTACTACTTATTTAATCTAATACAAATATCTTAAACATTCAGGAAACCACGCCGCCACACAATGTAGTAACAGGCAGTGATGTTGTGAATGAAAGCGGGAGTACAGATCTTCCTGTATGCTAATGTGAAGGCTGTAGATAGCAACGCAGCCACCATCTCTCTGTGATTCTGAAAACGGTGAGAAGTTAAGGATGCTACATACAAGTGAAGCTTTAACACGGGCCTGCTCGCTCATGAGAGGGAGCCTTTGTCCTAAGAGCCGAGCTGTTTAGTATTAGTATCAGCAGACAGACACTGGCGATGGGAGGAAAGGAGCCACTATGAAGACACACCACCTCCCCACCAATATCACTCTCTCTTAGATGTACTTCTCCAAATGCTTGCATATAGTAGTACAGCAGCACATACATCTTATATAAACTGTCACACTTTTTAAAAAAAAAGTCAGGGAACTTGTGTTTGCTCATCTGTTCGTTGTCTGTGTTCTTTTATTTGTGGTAATGCTGTCAATTGAGAGAGGGATTTAGTTTAGTATTATTGATGTTTAAACAACCGTTATGTAACCAAATATCCAACGGGTCTAAAAAGCGGAGTGCAAAGAGCAAGAGAGATAGTGAGTGAGAGAGACCAAATGGATGTAGGTCTGTTTAGTACTTACTTCTTTTAAGTAACTAATGAACAGAGAGAAATTAGCAGAATGAGTGTTTATCAGCCACAAAAGGCAGCAGGCACACACAGTTGGCACAAGGTTAACCAATGGGATACTTTCAAAAAAGTATCAGATATGATCTTTTGTACTTCAGTATCTTTACACCATCTTTTGCCACAATTTGTAGGGAAAACTGATAGGAGGATCATGAAAATTAGTTTGAAAATGATCAATCAAAAATCACTGCTGCCAGATTTCAGCGGCAGCCTCATATCTAATAAGGTCAAGTTTGGGTCCACCTGTGTAGCAGTATGCTTCAGTGAACGACGGGAGCTTGTCCCATCCTGTTTCTCATAAGTTACCTGAGGGGAAACATTCAGACTTGAGACTAATGTATGAGTACCGTGAGGAGGAACAAAAGAGGAAAACAAGATGAAAGAAATAGAGAGGGGGATGGTATCTGACAAACATCAGGGCAATTCATTCGGTCTCAAAAAGTGAACTGGTCCTTTGGGCAAAGCAGGCAACAAATGGTTCAGATATAATGTGGACAGTGCCAGGGGCAACATTCATGCAGGCTTTCCTTCCCCATTTCAGATTCAGTCTCTGTCCAGAAATAACCCGTAAAGCATTTTTGGTGGCTCTCAAGGTTGTGCTTACAGTGTGCCGTCTATCTTCGGTCACCACATTTATCACTGTACCTTTTGTTGAAGCACAGACATTGGGCTAAAATAAAGTTTCATAAACAGGATAATTAATACTGAATGTGAAAAATTGTGAATACAGAAGTGAGTTGTTTTCAATCTTACTGTAAAATTATCATTCTTAACACCTCTGTTCCACTTTCTAGGTGGTTGCATGCAGAAGTTCTGAGGACAGAGTCTCTGTATAGAACTTAGGAAATACCTTAAATGCATCTTGAAAAGATGAAAACGAATCAAGACTTAGACTTAAGTTAAAAAGGTACAATTTGTACTTTTAAGGTTTGGAACCAACTTAAAACAGAATAACACATATTATAAAGGATACAATTTCACAGCATAATATTCAGTTAGCCAAACTACCCAGGCACCAATGTGCACAGCTCATCTTTAATGATGTCAATTAAGGGGGGTGGGGGGGTTTAGCAGGGCCTGTGGTATTTCCCATCAACATCTTGGCTGGAACTCTGCCATCTGGTAAAAAGCTTGAAATTTTCCAACATGAATGCTAGCTGTTAAAATTAGAGGGAAAGTACTTTCTCTCATATGCAAATTTAATAAGAACTCATATTTAGCTCGGCATTTCCTAAGCTGACTTTATCTCCATCTCTCTCTCACTCACTCTCCTCCTCCCCCCTCCCTAAGCTCCCCTGGTGAGATAAGAAATCTTTTCAAAACTCCCTCCTCAAATCTCTTATTCAGGGAAAACAGCACTCATCTCCTGAAAGAACAGTCAACTCATCCATGGCAGCAGACTTTTATATCACTTATACACATTATATTTTATAGCAGTATAAAAATCAAGGTTCTTCATCACACTGACGCAAACCGCCATAAAGCAGTGTTGCACATTACTGAATCATAAGCACAGAAGCAGCCTCATTTGACACGGAGTGAAAAGCAGGGGGGCCTTCAGAGTTTAGATCAAGATTCTGTGGCAGTAAAACTATTTGGAGGATAGTTTATTTACTGCTTATTGCTGGTCCCTTATCATAAACCTTTGCAGCAGAGCCTTCTTTTGCTCTGTTCCACATCAAGTTAAATTACTCAGGGGTTTAGAGGTAATGGTGAGAACCACAATTTTCCAAAATGGATAACTAGCTTTGGTGCTAATCACTAAAATATTATTTAAGGCAAAATGACATGTACGTCATGTTGCATCACAACAATTTTCCATTTACCTGCATGTCAGTAAAGCAGATGTTGCCCATGAAAACAATTTATTGTTGTGATCAAAACAGGATGACAGATTACAGTGAAAATACACAAAGTCGTGTGTTCCTTTAGAAATGCATCTTTTACAAAGGGGGCTATTCACTCTTGGCCGATGGCTTCAGAGAAACATTTCTGAGAACCATCATAACTGTAGGCACTTTTTTAAGTTAAGGGCTGACCTCAAAGCCACAGCAGGGAGAAAAGGGCATTCTTAAAGTCATCCATTATCAAAAGGATGTTTTAAACTGAATATTTTGCGACACACATTTTCCTTGAAAATAAAGGAAGCATGAAGGTTTATCTAATTTTTCTCCAGTGTCGCCTCTGCGCCCGGCCTGCCATGACTATGACTCTACACAGAGGGATTATGATGATTGCGTTTAAATCCAAAGAGATTCATTGTGTAGGAAAATTGCAGCGTGTACTTTCTAATATCTTGGTCGGAGACTGACACGAACGCTTTTCAGGCGACCAGAAAGCGTGTGGCTTTGAATAAGCTTCTGAGGCCCGGGGATCTAAGTGAGCCTGAGGTTTCACAGAGTACTTTAGATAGCGCATAATGGAGCAAAGACCTTGCATCTTTTGCCTCTTAAAATCACTGGACCTTCTGCTGAGTTACACAAGCATTTCTCCTTTAGAATACTTTACGATCACACAAAGGGTCATAGCCCCAAGGCCTAAAATGTTGTTGTTCTGAAGCCAAGGGTAATTGACATGTCGATGTCACATGACACAGTAGTGTTTTAGATTTAATGCTACTGCCAAAGCTTACTGATATTTTTCCTTTCTTTCTCTGAATGTGGGTATGTATGATAAGGCAAATTCTCGGTAAAATACACAGCACAGTATCTTTCTTTGGGTGATGATTTTTATCATACAGATTTTCTCTGTATTTAATAAAAGCCTGAAACTCTTTTTACGCCATTGATGGCACTGCCATTTAAAACAGAGCGGATGTGATTAACTACACAGGAAACCCACCTACAGCAAAAAGAAAAAAAAGCCAGCATTTCATGATTATGAGTAATAGAGACAAGCCTCAACACAGTGTGATCAAATCGCTGTCACTTACCTTGAGGATTTCTCCACGCTTGAAACTAAGCTCATCATCAGCAGTGGCTTTGAAATCGTATTTGGCAATGGCCTCCATGGTCGTTGTCGCGTGCTGGAAAACTGCTTGGCTTGATTTTTTTTTCGTGTGTGTATTTCAGGGACTGAATAAAAAATAAAAACACTCTGCCAGGCTTTTGCGGCCAAATGCTTTTCTCCGAGTCTCTCCTCCCGTCTGTGACCCGTTCCTTTAGGGCTTGGACCTCACATACAGGTTACAGTAAGGCACCTGCGAACAAGAAACAACGCACAATGTCAGGCAACAATCGCACAGGTAGGTATACATTCACTCATGTAAAACGTACCAAAGATAACCGTAAAAGTAAGCACCGGCTTGCCAAATTAAGAAGAAATAATATTCACATTTTCCAGATTTTCTTATCCCGCTTCCTGGCACAAATAAAAACATGTTTCCAATTGTTTCCCTGTAATCATGAGATGGTCATTTTGTGATCTAGACATCACATGATTTCTCCTCTGCAGACCTTACAGTATCCAGAACATAGCACACACATACTATAGTCCATCACAAGTGGCTAACCTATGTGGAAAGGGGGATAGGTCTGCACATTTAAGAGGAGGATGCTAATGCAAAGTTCATTACAATCAGTGACAACTCCTACAGACTCTGCTAACAGTCAACCACCTGGCCCGAGCAGAGAGAAGTCAGGGGGCTGCTTAGGCAGGGCTGACAGCGATACACAGGCCTACAGAGTTAAATGGATAGAGCCGCGTTATCTCATTAAGTTGTTTGCTAATATGCTACCGCGCAGCTCTTGAGGGGTTCACACTAATGCAGCTCTGCGTCGAATAAGGCCATTAAATCTGACAGCTAGCCGTAGGACAAAGAGAGCGGCGGACGCGTGGCAAATCGTCGGCGAAAGCAAACTTTCGAATTTAATTAAGTCGCGTCGCCCTCCCTCCCTCTCTCCCTCCCCGAGGACGACCTCGCGTTAACGGGTCCCGCATAACGAGCTGGAAGACGTTTGACAGTAACGACCCAACAAGTCGCCCCCCCCCCACCCGCGCCCTCAAAAAAAAAAAAACGGGTAGTGCGGCCGCTGTTTACTGTAACGCGGCTGTCAACAAGTCAACGAGAGGCCGCCGTAACGTCAGTGAGATAAACAACAGAGAACAGCGGCGAAACGTTTGGTGAAGTCAAAGTAACGACAAGGGAAGCTGAAGTCCAAAAAAAAGGGGGGGCGGCTGGAATTCTCTAGAATTAGGACCGTCTCATTTTTCCCCACGAATATATCAACGTCAATCTTATAACACCTACCAAAATGTCGCTCGTAGAATCATCAGACGTTCTTTTTTAGCCGTTTTCAGGCGAGTCCGAACGGAACGAATCGGTCCCAGCGAACAGCCTGCGCCCAGCGTTCTAGAACGCTACGGTTAGCATACCGGCTAACGGTCGGGTAACAATAACTGACGCTGCGGTGTGATGAAAAAACTTTAATGTCTCACAGCGGGCGAACTGACGACGACAGCGCTAGAAACAAAAGCCTGGTTTGACATAAAAAAAACTCGAGGTGTTCCTGAGGTTCCTGAGGCCTGCGAGCTAGCTTCACGTTGGCAAATGTGAAAGGGAAGAAAACACCTTCTTTTTTTTTCGTAGCGCAAGCTGTTGTTGCTAGCTCGCTGGCTCAGTTAGCCCCCGCTAACGTTTGGAGAACTTGCCTAGCCTGCGTCGCGAAGAAGGGAGAGGGAGAGAGAGAGAGAGAGAGGGAGAGAGAGAGCACAACTTTTACGGGGCCGGGGGTAGCGCAAAGAAAACTCACCGCTCGAGATGCTCCGTTTCGACGCTGCCACCGTCACGAACAAAAACCCCGTCGTGTGATTATCCACTCCCTGTTTCCTCTTGAGAGGCGACAGCCGATGTACGTCTGATGTCGCTTCCAGCCCGTCCGCGGAGCCTGAACGTAGCTGCTAGCATAAGGTTTACGGTGTATTTCCGCTTCCTCCCACAGCGCGGGGAGGGTCCGCCCGCTGCTGTGACTGGAGCTCCTCCCTGTCAGTCTGCCAAACCCACCGCACAACTGTGACTGCCGCCTGCTACTGCCTTTAATTACCCCCTCTGATTATTAAAAGTGCCCCCGGTGCTAATGCCTATCATTACTCTGTCAGTGCATCTGCTTTTATAGCGGATGCCTGGGATCTCCTTTACTTTAATTGTTTGTTTTACTGTGTAAAGCAATGTGGATTGTGAGTTTGAGGTTATTATTATTGTTATTACTGTGTACACAGCTCTATCTATCTATCTATCTATCTATCTATCTATCTATCTATCTATCT
>JAOXYL010000045.1:16939899-16956351 GCA_028564955.1 Terapon puta
GGTGGAAAGATTTTAGAATAGCTAAAAATAAAAATATGGTAACACTTAAATTCTAGTTACATGTTGCAATTGAAAAGACATGAAAACTAGTTAACATGTGAAGGGACAGTAAAAATGAGTGAATGTTCAAAATAGGCAAAAGATAAATTGAAACATCCAGCCTCTGTCTTGGAGAAAGTTTATCCAAGCCTGTTGTTCACTGTCCATCCTCCCCATCTCATTGAGTCTTCAGTGGATGTTTTTCATACTTGTATGTGGAATATAACCTATTTAAATTGCTTTCTGGAAGCCATATTGGAAGCACCAAAGTTTGGAAGAACAACTTTCTGAGGGGCGCTCATAAGTTTATTCTCCAACCTGCTGGGAAAAAAAAGATTAGTGAATAAAATATAGGGAATAAGAAATATTTTCTGAGTAAGAAACACCCGTTAACAAGAGTGCCACTGCTCAGTCTCAGCATTAACAGATAACATATGATTCATCAGTGCTACTGTAACAGTATGGAAAGCACCGTGCTGCACATAAATTGATAATAGACTTGTGTGAAGCACAACCCAGCAGCAATAAAGTACATAGTGTGGTATACTGAGGGTGAGTGCTCTGGGAGACTTAAATTTCACATAACAAAAAGTCATGTTTTCTACATCACGATGAACATATAGAGACTATATTTAGATTAAATCAAGAAAATGATTGATGAATGATCGATTCATTTCAAATGCCAAATTCCCATTTGGTGTAGAACACAGTGTATCCAAATTCTCATATCTTTTTCATTGGCTCTATAAGCAACACTTTAACTCCCCAAGCTTATGTGTGCTGAACCTTTACGACCTTCACACGCTGTCCTACCATGGGAAATTAAGCCATAGATGAAATGTTCAAATGTGTTTTCCTTATAGGAAGGCACCTGACAGACCCGATGGGGGGAGGAGAGGAGGGAGTGAATAAAGCTCTATTCAAGCAAACCCAGCTGACACTGGCTCTTAGTGGATCTCTCCCTCTTGGCAGAGCAGAATGGCTGCCCTACGGATGTCTTATTCTCGCCAGGAAACAGTGAGGGTAACTGCACTCCATGCATACAAATCACACTCCGGCTCCACTAAAACATAGATGTGCTCCGCGCTGCTCTAAAACACTTAAAAAGAGAAAAGGAGCAAAGGAAGAGGTGATATTCTGGTGATGCCCTAATGGAGGAAGCGTGCAAATGTTGAGAGGTACGTATCCTCCCCCCCGACTGGGATGCAGCCATGCTGAAGAGTCGCTGAGCTTCATTCTTTGCCCCACCACACTGCGAAGGCTTTGACTTTCCCAGAGTACACACCGCCCAGGTATCTTTATCTAATTGATTTTCTTTCCTTTGAGACGCAATTAAAAAACAAAGAGTCTCGATAGGTTCGAATCAAATAGATTGGCAGCTAATTCTTCTCACTAAGCCTGGCAGCGATCCTCTGTAAGGGCTGTTCATTCACCACGCTAATGCCCTGAAATGGAAACGGCATAAACATTAACGTGTGCCTCATAATTCACTAATTGAAATGACAATATACACATAGTACACAGACCCATTACTGGGCCTGTAACGACTTGGTTACCCAATCCTGCTCCTCAAATCGCAATAAATCAGGAGATGTGATCAAAACAGTCCGACTGATTCTGAGATGAGACGTGAGGGTCTCTCGGAGAGAGCAAGACGAGCCGCAATCCCACTGGAGCTGCACCGCGTCTGTAATCTGAAACGCTCGGCTGCCCGTCACTTGGCTTCACTGTAATGAACAATGCTTGACAGACAGACATTTTCACTGACGTCTCCACCGACTGCAGCCTGTGACTCACCCGCATAAAGACAAAGATCACAGTCTTTGATCTAATTTGAGATTTGACTTACTTGATCAAAAGGGGGTAAAGAGCAGCAGATTTACAATTCCAGCAGATGGAATGAATTCACATCTTTTAAAAACAGAGGTAAGGAGTTGTGCTCTGCTCTCCACAGAAAATGACACTGATATGTATCATAAAATGAAGCCTGAATGCACACTGACCTAAAGTTGGGCTCGGATTTTGATCAGCTCCAGCATGTGCTGACAGATAACATAAATTAAGATCAAATAACTCTCGGCTCGGCTTGCTTGGATTTAACCGGTTTGAGCGTGTATAATGGCCGTGATGATTGCAGAGTGACAAAGCGGGCTATTACGAGGATAATTCTCCGCTCTGTCAACTCGAGATGTTGTATCACATCGGACACTGCATCGCGAAGTGTTGCACAGGCAGTGGTGGGGCCTCGGGACTCGGAGGGAAAGAGAGGGACAGGAGTCAAGAAATATTTGTTCAAAGTCCAACTCCAGCAGTGATAATACATCTGAAAAGCTTTCATCTCTGTTTAAAAGCTCACATCTTTGTGACTCATGTTTTCTTTTTCTTTTTTAAAATAGCCTGTACACTTACTGTATATGTTAAAGTTCCTTTGTAAAGTTTATGCTCAGCCGACCCAGTCATGTATATACTCTCTCTCCCATCCCACCCACTTTTCCCTGGCTAGCAGAGCATTTGAGTGGGTGAGAGGAACAAATTTTGCCTGCGAGGCTGCGAAGACTGCTGCTTCCTGTCTAGACACACCCAAGGTGTCACAGCTGAAACATTTGACAGTGAGGGTAGCAATTAAGAGATGCGCTCTGACAGATGTATCACTGGCAGTTGCACAGAGCTGCCAATTTTGCAAGGGAATTGGCAGATGGAGGACGGTGCCGACAAACAACGTATTAGCAGTTCAATCTGGAGGGACTACTTTTCAAAACTGCATTGATTAAACACGGATCAGATTTTCGGTGTTGGATTCGAGACCCTCCGTCGAGGAGTTGTGGATGGAGTCCAGATGGTGTTTCAGCATCGGGAGCTGGATGCAGAAGATGCAGAAAACTGGTGTCGTGTATTCTTGGAGCGGACCAAAACCTGAAAATGGCTCATACAGTCGACTGGTCGGCCAGATCAACTCGACATCTCCCAGAAGGCCACAGCTGACAGATGCATACATTGTTAAAAAAAAAAAAAAAAAAAGAGCCGCCTCATTATCTTCGGGATGACTGATTTGAATCATGAGGACATTCAGCTGCATCAGAAATAGTGATGATATATTTGGTGGAAAAAAAAGACAGCTTTTTTTACACAGTTAACAGTAACCATGTTAGTAATGAAAAAAAATCTTTGTGTGATCAGAGTATATGAGACAAATTCAAAGCTATTACAGCGGTGAGAATACTTGACCCCTGGCACAGCTAACAATCCAAAATGACTGTATTTCACCAAACACAAAGGGGGAGAACTAAATAAGTGCTGTACTAAAGGGGCTTCTATTTCCCTAAGAGACTCAGAGGTTAGGGTACCAGGGCAGTTTTTCATCAGACCTTTTCAGTATTACTGCTCTTGGCGGCAGTAATTACTACGGAGGCTGTGTAGATTTACTGTTCCTCTAGCTGGGCATCTGCGTCTCTGAGGACCGCTGTGTAAGAGAAATAATGACATCTCCATTACATCAGCCGTATCCAGCAATTACACCATAATCTGATCAATGAAGCCTTTAATAACATACACTGCGAGTACGGGTGGGCTGGGTGATGTGCAGGTGTTACGCAAGGGAGCAACACTGTGCGGATAGACTCATCTCGCTTGGACGAAGCACAGGGCCGTCTTCATTCTAAATAACCACCGCCACTACATCTGTCTGTGACCTTTCTCCTGCAGGGTGGTCTGACATTCAGACTCGTCCGACGACACCGCGGCAGAGGTAGCGTACAGTAAACACAAGACACTTAATGATACGGTATATGTTAAATAAAAACACGGCCGACGTCAACACAGGTCAGCAACTTGTTTTTTTCCCTGCAAGCAAATCTCTCTTCGCAAATGCCACCGAGAATGGCAGACGCGAATGATTAAAAAGTTTTGGATCCGCTCTCGTCGTCCTTCTCCGAGGCAGCTTCCGCGTCAAAAGCCTCCCCAATGACCCACCCTTAGCTGTCCTAGTTTCCCTAACGAAATGAGAAATGTGTAGTATATAGTGCTCATGGACGCAGCGCTAGTTTTCCCGGCTCTTTACGTAGAGAGTCTGTGCTACAACTCCATGTGCAGGGCTTCAAAATGCAGAGAAATGCAAAGTTTGACAGAGCTTGCTTGTTGCTGCAGTTCTAGTTGGACACTCAATCACTACGCCGAAACATCTTCACATTACGGTAGTCAACCCCGTTGCTCATTTGTTATCATATTTGCGGATTTAATTTACTGGCAGGTGTGGTGTGTCGGGGACTCACTTGTACTGTGCCTGGAAGTGTTCCTGGACAAAGCTGTGCTGGACTCTGGGCTGCTGGGGCTGTGACGGGTCAGGAGACAGCGCCTCCTCAGCTCCCCCGGGGCCCTGCAGCACGGAGAAGGCAGGCGATGAGCACAAGGCTGTCACACTCTCAGATTCTTCAGAGATCCTTCACAGGTTACATACATCACAGGTTATATACATCACAGGTTAAGAGTCATAGACGTGAGAGGAAACTTGCGCTGTATAAGGCGGAAGAAAAAAAGAAAATCTTACAGAGGCTCCTGTAAAAATGCGGCTGCGGCACATTCTTACATTTCCTTAGCAATAAAGTGATATTCAAAAGTGGTGCACTGCACTGACCCAAACATAACCCCCGTGAGAAATCCCTGTCTTTATTATTTCATCTGCTCACCTACACCACAAACGAAACTGGCCTTAGATGAAGATAAAAGAAAGGCAGGAACAAAAAAAGATGAAAAACTAACGGAGACAGATCACTGAAGCCTTGCAAGGTCGCAAAGCAAACGTGTGGGATAGCACACACAGTGTCTCACAAACACCGCTGTGTGTTAACGACACGAATGATGGAGTAACCTTCTGCATCAATCTACAGCACACTGAATAAAGAGAGATAAACAGAGAGTAACGAGATATAGTACAGTATGGAAAATAGACTTACAAAATTATATCGTTCTTAGATAGCTACTTAATGGACAAACCAAAGGAATAATTTGCCATTTTAGGAATTATACTTCCTAATTTCATTGCCAACAAGTTGAATGAGAATATTGATAATAATAATTGAGATCTCAATCATAGAACACAGAAGATATAGCATAATAATTTAGGAACTCTGACTTAGTCACTTTTGCATAGAGCCAAGCAAGTTTCCTATGTTAGCTAATAAGCTATTCTCATTGGAGGCTGGCTGCAGTTTCACATTTCACACACGGATGTTTATGTGCTATCAGTCTCCTCATCGAACTCCCTGCAGCAGGAGTTATTTTTCAATATGTCTGTGTGCAGAGGACTAAAATCTAAAAGTTCTCAGAGTTATAATAAGCAGTCATACTTGTGTGTGACATCTCCATTCAGCATCAATGTTATTTCACGCTTTGCAGGCTGGAGAAAATGTCCTGAAAAACATTCTTTCGGATGCCAAGTGGTTCTGCTTAAAAGGCCATCATGTGGCACACAAGCACCTTGTTAGCATTTCTCTGCTCACACGCTATCAACCCCACAATAGCCTGGTGTAAAAGTCAGGTACTTGAGAATGCATTAAGTCATCATATCATTGCAGCTGTGCTTTTACACTTGGGTTGGCCGGGCCGAACGGAAATGCACTCTCTGAGCCTTTTTTTTTTTTTTTTTTTGACACACGTTCTTTCTGTTTACTATTCCTCTGATTCCTAGCTCCTGGTCCTGTACTGGCTGCCACCGTTCCCAGGCTGGCAGCTCGACCGTGACCTCCGCTCGCAGACGGAGCTGAAAGGAGGTTTAGAGTTTCTAAAGGGGAGAGGGAAGTGGAGGGCGTGTGCGCTGGTCTGAGGAATCAGCGTGAGACAGAGACGGACGGAGAGATAGGAGAGTCCTTTGCACTTCACCACCATTGCAAATCCCGACTCTATTCTTCTGAGGGCATTTGAGCTTTGCAAAGACCGAGCGCGAGACTGAAACCTGACCTTCCTGCTGCACCGTGCTTCAACAGGCACGTACAATGACAAATCTCCACCCCTCCCTCCCATCGCTCTCTCTCTCCCTCACTCTTTCCTCTTTGCATGGATGTCAGGGTTTTTCTATCGCTTAGTCATCTTCTCCAAAAAAACAAAAAAACACCAGGACTGCCAAAAGGGGGGGAATCAACCCAGCTGATCTTGTTGCAGAAAACATACAGCGTTTAGTGTTAAAAATGAAGTGGGAGAGTCTGAGAGCCCAGGCCTCCAGACTTTTTTTCTTTTCTAATCAAATGCACTGCCATCCGGCCTTGTATCTCACTCACTTTTTCCTCCGCATACTTGGTAATGGATTCCACTGCTATCTTTGTGTACAGATAACAAAGCAACACCGAGGCCACGGAGTGCAAACACGGCCGCTCTTATCACCTCTCAGAAATCCATGCCCAGCTCTGCCGTGTCAAAAGACTGCAAGGCGTCGGCTGCGCGTTAACAGCGGCCGCCGAAGATGCGGACGTTTAAGCGCGGTGAGAAAGTGGGACGGGTTACACGCCCACTGACATGCAGCTCTGATAAGGTCTGAGCCGCCTGAGCGATCGCGGCCAGATAGCAAACCCCGCGGAGTGAGCTGTGACTGTCGGCGGCTGCAGAAATTGTTTTACAGGTTGTTAAGCGACCCCGACGGAACAGGGGTCCATCTCGAGAGGTGTCATGAGCCGGTCTGAAATTGAGATGCTATCTTGGAAATTGGTTGTCAGAAAAATATGCCAACTTCAAACTGATAAAAAATGCAACTAAACAGGCAATAGAGAGAGAAAAAAAAATCAGAAAAGCTATTTATAGAGTCATGTCTGACCGGTGGAAACCTAGCACAAAGCGGGGGGGGCAGGTGAAATATCATTTCTTTTGCTGTACGTACAGTACAACAACCATGTACACTACAGCATGCTGGAACAGACGTTTTGTCTTGTTTTATCTGTTTGCAGTCAACAGTGTGCACACACACACACACAAACACACACACACACACACACACAAACACATTTATCCCAGAGCCACATCTACAGTCCTGATGCGGCTGACCTCTGAACCCATGTTTGCCTTTTTTTTTTCTTCTGCAAAAACTGCACTCCAACCATTTCCTGTAACATCAATATTACATCGCTGGACCTCTTCAGACTTTCTCTCCTCTCCGTGCATTTTGGAAGTAGGTGAAACGATGCCGGAAATCCCTGCTCTGCTTCTACAATTACTATGAAGTTGACAGCTTGTAAATGACAGGGTTACCTTTCAAATAAAATATATTCATTGGCACGTTAACTTGTCTCGCCTCGACTCATTATCGCATACTTTGGGCCTGTTTATGTAAACTATTCAACGGGGAAAAACATTTCAGGAGTTGGGAGTAAATTAGCCTGCACAGCTACCTTCAGCAGCAGACACAGTGGCTACTAATTTCTTAGAGCTGCTGGAGCGGAGCTGTGGATCGGTTTGTTGTTTTTGGCATTGCTATTTTGGAGCTACACACCAAGGGAGGTTAAAGTGTTGGCTTCTCCTGTTTGTGCCGGTTACTTCTTTTTAGGGTAGTTTGTTGAAGGAAGCCGTAGTTACCTTTTGGCCTGGAGTATTTTAGGGTCACTTGGGGCAGCGGTACCTTTTTGCGGTGGGTTCCCCTGCTGGGTTTTTGTGATTACTGACAGCAGTGAACATGAAGGGCAGAAGAGCTGTGAGCGTCCTCGTCGCTTTCTTCACTCTGTTGATACCTCACCTACCAATCACAAAGCTTCAAAGTATGTCAAAGTAAATTAAGACAAGCAAAGTAAACTATTTTCAAAAAACATGGGCATGAGGTGCTGATATCGGCAGCATCAGTAAAAAGAAGGAAATGTACGGATGAGAGAGAAATGTGAGTGTGTGCTGCCTGGGAGAGGGGGCGTGACTGAAAGGGGGGCTGGTTTATATCGGTCTGGTGGGGACGTGCAGTGCTAAGAATGAAAAAACAGAGCTTGAAAGTGATTCTCACCTCCTGACACTTGGCACGAGGTGGGTGTGAATGACAAATTGTCGGTTTTGGGAAGTTACAGAAATGGTCGGATGCCGCCCCCCCCCCCTCCGATTCCAACGTCAGAAAAGTGTGGGGCGGAAAGGCTTTTTTTTTTTCTTTTTTCTGTCTGACAAGCACTTTGATGAAGCTTGAAGTCGCCCTCCTTGCACTCACAAGAGGAGAGCGGTCCCTCCTGCCCTGCTGCTTGTATTATTTCGCTGTGCGGTTCTAAAACAAGAACATGAGCGAGCAATCTTTCCTGAACACAAGCCCGACCCCTCCCGCCACCTCTCCCAAAGTGGCCGGACAGAGGAGAGAGTTTCTGTTGCGCCAGACTGAACTCTGCACAAAGCGACAGACACACTAAAGTATCGAAGCGAGAAAAGCCCGGGTGAGTTAAATGACAAAATGACGGCAGATCTGTCGTTAATGTTTCTCCACCTGTGCTTTTTCCCACCGTGATGAGGTAGAATCTCTGCTGGGAACAGAGGTTTCTCCACGACTGGGAACGAATGCGTTGCCTCGTTGCGAAAGTAAATGACTGCAAAGCGAAATCCAGTTTGCCTGCATCAAAACAGGTGCGTCCACATTAAGCTAACGATACCTCAATTACTGCCGACTCCTAGGACGATGTGTTACACGCTGCAGGCACAGAGGGAGGCCGAAACAGTGCACATTACAAGCTTTACAAACAAACTTTTCTTTAATGGCCAGTTTGCTGTAATGAGATTTCTAGAGTATGTAAATTTATGGGACACTGGCAAGTTGTTACCCGGGCGTTAATGGCTGAGCAGAGAGAATTTCCCGAAACGAAATGGATCTGCGTGATTTTGCAGCCAAATATCTGAAGAGGGTAACGTGTAAATTATGAACACAGAAATATGCAACCGCTAACGTCCAAGATATGTAAAGCCAGAGAATTGTCTACCCCTGCTTAATCCGTAAGCCTCAATGCCATGAGAGAGGCGTGTGCTGGTGCCTGAGGAGCAAGGAGAAAATTAAAACTCAAATCCTTCACCCAGGCACCTTAGTGTGCTGTAATTGATTTCTGGGATTTAGATAAATGACAAAGATACGGCGTGCAACTGAGTGGCGGGCCGGAGCCTGGCCACTGCCTCAGCACTGTCAGCAGGAGGCCAGAGTTCACAGACTGCGATTTCTTTTTTTTTAAAGGCTGAGTTACCGAAGGAAAAAATAGGGGACAGACTGATGGAGAGAGCTCGACCCGATAAACACATTGTTGTGGAGCTGACATCTGCCTCGAGAGCGTCATTTTCTTTAAACAATGGAGAATACTTGCTGATATGCCAGAGATTTAATGGGAATACCATTGTGAAATATTCTAACATCCTATCTGAGATGTGGTTTCTGGGAAGTTATTCATACTGACAAATAAAAAAAAGATCCCTAAAACATAAGGATTCTCTTTTTTCCTGATGATATTGAAATGAATATGAACATAATCCCAACATTGACTGAACAATAGTGATAAAAAAAAAACGCTGTCATCTGATAAGAAATCACTCCTTGAGGCTTTCTGCTTTGCTCGAAGGACTTTCCCACAGTGAAATCAATGTTATTAAAAAGACATTTGGCAGCTCTGGAAACAGCAACGCGTTTACTCATGATCCGCAGTCAGCAGTGCCGCGGATGCAAACACAGACGAGCGGCTCGCTACCGAGGCTCCGTTAAATCCAAGACTGTTGACTCCTGGTCATCTGCACTTTAGCGTGAGAGCCTGAAATCGTGCAGATTAACGGTGCACTCTGTCCCGTCGGGGAGGCTCTCAATTATTCACCCCAAAAATGTTGCTGGGAGTGATTCATCTCCACGAGTATATAGACTGTAAAGGAACTCAGGCACTCTCACTCCGCTGTGGTGAAAATCCACCAAATGTGCCCCACCCCGCCCCCCATCCTCACAGACCACCTGTCTCATCCTGATGGGTTTTCAAGTATCGGGGAGTGGGGGAAGGAAGGGAGGGGGGCTACACTGTAAAGGGGCTGGGCGAGTATTCCCAGTAATGGCCCTGATGTGAATAATTTAAACAAGCCCGTGGAAACACACAGGGACGGACATGTGGTTCTGCTGGAGAAAGCACTATAGAGGAGTGATTGAGAACAAGACCCAACAGCACCTAAATCCCTGTGGTGATTGTAACTGAGAGAGGCGCACGGAGAGATGTGGGGCAAGCATAAAGAGGCTGCATCTGTGTGTGTGTGTGTGTGTGTGTGTGTCAATAGAGACAGATGGAGATAGAGCGAGAGAAAATAGAGTTATTGAGTAACTGAATGGCTCGGAAAGTCAAAGTAGTACACACAGCTGACATATAGAGCGTTGATAAATAATGGACAGTCTCCTTCAACACTGCCTCCTGTCGCGTGCGTACCTCTCTATAAATAGTTCCGATGATACAGACGATGGAGGCTTTTCTCTCTGACCCCGCGGCCCATTATTCCCCCTGGGCGATCACTCCGGGTGGGGTGCATTTGTGCGGACATGCTAAGTGCCCGGGCCTCGGTGCATGGACTCAAAGTGACCTCGTGGTTGTAGCCCAATGACTGGCGCGCGTACAGTAGGCCAGGTTCAGTCTGCCCCAGTTTTGACTGACAGGTGGACTGGCCGGCTTCAGAGCGTGTCTGCTCTTCGTCCTGCAGCGACCAGCGAGGTCGTGAGTGTAAAAAGAAACAAAAAGTATCACTTTGCGATTACATTAAATTAGACCCCCGACCGCCAAGTTGATTCCCTGTGAGGAAGGATCCACTCTGATGAACTGTCTTTGAGAAAAGTACCAAAAGTACCAAATGAATCCTGTTGTGTGCTTTGACTTTGTGATGCCCAGGTACAAAGAGAACAATGAATGACTCCCAAAGTGATCAATGAAAGTCACAACAGTCACAAGTTAGCTTACAAAACAAAGGTGAGTTGCCAAGTAGTTGAGGCCCCTTTGGACTGACTTCAAAATAAAGACCCTTGAAATATTTCCAAGATGTTAAAACTCAATAAAACTGAGATGGCTCTTTAAGAGTGTTGTAAAGTACTGTATATCATGACTGAGCAGGTTTTGGATCTGTGGATGGAAATGTCCAAACCAAATAGTTTATAACCAAATATCTGCTGAACTAATGACATTCTCATCAGCCTTTATTTTGAATTTAGTACAAATTTAGTGCACACAATAAAGTAAGCTGGTGAAATGTACCTTCCTTAACATTAGCCTGTTAGCATCCTGATATTAGCATTTAGCTTAGAGCATTGCTGTGGCATTGCTAACTTTAACATGTACGCTAGTCAGGAACATTTTGGGGTTCATGTTAACGTTTTGCTTCAGTTTTCAAACAATCCCATTTAACTCATTCTAATCATTTTCCCTCTATTGTGCTTGACAAACTACAGACAACTATTACACGTAATTACATCTTTGAATGTAACAAACTCGGGACAGCAGCAACGAGCTGCTCAAAGTGAAACCAGAAGATTGCGTTCACAACAGAGAGTACTTCTTCCAAAAGATAAGGACGGTCACTTCAATGTGAACAACACATGGAGTGGAAATGTTCTGTGTGATTTAAAAGGAGGCTGAAGTGTCAGTCAAAAATGAAGTGTGACGGTTTTGATGGGTCTACACTGGTCCTGACAGACCACCGACAACCACTGTTCACTGAATGCCACTCTTTGAAGGTGAGACATGCGAGGAAAAGAGCCGTAGCCGAGGCAGTTTGTATGCTGCTTCTGCCGGCCTGAGAGCAAGAACCTAATGACGAGAGAGCACAGGCCTCAAAATGAATTTCATCATCGGCAGATGGAAATGAAAGGGCTTTCAACAAGAGAAATGAAATGAGACGGAGGGAGGGGGAAAAAAAAATCTGTGATGGATCAGACAGACATGGTGACAGGAACAAAGACAAGAGGAAGCCAAGATGAGAAGCTGGTCAGGGGGAGGCTTTCTTCTTGTGGTAAAGAGAAAAAAAAAAAGGCTTGATGCACTGTCAGCCCACTCTCCGACAGACAATGTGGAGCAGTACAACGCGAAAACACAGCGAGAACGCGTGTGATAAACAATATTCCCTCGTTCTTAGCGGGACGTGGATGAGTCACGCTGTACGAGCGGGACGAGAGCTGAGTGACACCTGATGATGACATCGACTTGACCAAAAGCCCTGTGACAGCCACCAAAATGATGTGACCGGAGAGTGAGTCATAAATGACCAGCGCTGACTGAGCCTGCTCGACAGAGTTTGACTAAATATAATGAATATGTTAACGTCATACATGAGAAGAACATGACGAGTGTTGGCGGCTGGTTTCTCTTCATGCCTTGCAGGGTTTACACTGTTTCTTACCACAATCCTAAAAACTGACTGGAAGATGGACTTAAATGACCACAGATACTCCACCTGTAGTTGACCAGCGCCTTGTTCAGGGTTGTCTTTTGTTCAAGGTTGGAAGGTGCTGTATGGTGGCCAATTCTGAGCTTATTAATGGAACAGTCTTATGTCTGTATGGTAAATAAGTTGATAGCACCAGCAGCTCTTAGCTTAGCATAACACTGCACTAAAAACAGACAGCAACAGCAAACCTGGCTCTTAAAAGGTAACAAATCCTCCAACCAGAACCTCTAAAGCTCGAGAATTAACAAGTGATATCGCATTTGTTTCATTTTAAGCGTAAAAATGTCACTTTGTGGTTTTAGGAAGGATTATGTTCCTGGGGTCTTGTTGCTACGGAGAGGTGTCCAGGCAACCAGCTGAGTAAGGAGGGGCTGTTTTCCCCCACGTTATCATAAGCTAAGCAGCTTCTGTCTTTAGCTTCAGATTTGCTGTATGAAAGAAGACGAAAAGCAGAAATTCCAACTATTCCTTTAAGCATTGGCCAACCCACGTTAATCAAACGAGCACTTGACCAATACCTCTGTTTGGATATCAGGATCAATATCTGGGGAGTAAAAAGTTGCATCGGTTTGACAGTAAAAAAAAAAAAGCCAGATAAAACAAAATAGTGAAACTTTTTCATTTAATATGACGGATATGAACAACAATTACACAACATTACACTAATTTTAATGGAGAAGTAGTAAAACACTCGGGCCTAAAAGGTCCATGCACGTTGATGCCCTGTTGTCTGCCTTCTCAAAGAGAGATAGCACAAAACACAGACTGTTTAAACAGCCTTCTCTTAAAATCTAAGAACCAGCTTGGGGAAAAATTCACTAGAAATTTTACTGGTGAACACGACTTTGTGAGATGGCTCATAAGGAGATTTATCCCACCTTTAAGAGAGCAGCAGGAGAGGCTGAAGGGGAAATTAATTCTAATGAAGGCAGGTCTGCCTCCCGAGCTGATGAGGTTTATTATTACCCTCCTTCTTCTGCGGCTGCCGCTGACGACTGTGGTGACACAGATGAGGATAAGATGACTACACACATCAATCAGCAGAAACACACAGGAGCCTCTGGTACCTGCCAGTTAGGTAGAGTTTTAATGGCCATCACAAACAGTGATAAATAGCTACACACACAATAATAGCCTTCATAAGGATTAATATCATAATATTGCAGAAATACAAATTTTGCCACAGGTATTTGATTTAAGCTCTTTCTCCAAACTGCCATTTGTTGGTGAGGTCAGATTGATAATTATTGCTTTTTAAAAAACCCATTCATCTTCACAGGCAGATTCAATTTAACTCCAGATAACACATTAAAACTGGACTTGGCGTGACAGGCACGCCTCCCTGCTTAAATTATTTCTATCAACAACTGTTTAAATCATCCCAGTCAGCCTGGTTTCAGGCAATTGAATTGACACACTCGCTGGAAAGCCTCCACTCAGCAAATCTGAATCACTTAAATTGTTGGGGTCGGTGCTGTCTGCCAATCAGACCCAGCAGGGTTGGGGATAATTTGTGAGTGAGGGAATTTCTTTATATTAAATAAACAATCAGTCTGTTGATTTAACTCTATTTCTCTGCAAAACAAGATGAAGAGTTACACTCTTCCTCTCAGGCAAAAGCGCCTTTGAAGACAGATGTATGCGAGTTCAAACAATGACTCGCTTTGTGTGATTTAAACTTTTAACTGGAGAATATTTAACTTTTTAAGTAATTAGACCCATGTAGCCTGTCTGAGAAGTCCCACAAAAGCAAATGGTAATTTTGCTTCCTTTTATTTTAAAGCTCTCCACAACTTAATGAGAAAATGTTTCCTGGGCCGGGCTCCCTGCAGAGCATGAGTGCAGTTTATAGAAATGTCCTTTCTCTGTTCTTTAAACCAGCGGTGATGCATTGTGTTGTCTGGGGCAGTCAGACAGTTGCAGCTTAATTGTGTCTGTGCCACAGTGAGCAACCCCGGCCAACAAAACCAGCTCCGTTTTTTAGGAAGCGAGCACGACCTAAAATCTTACCTCCGTGGCTGACAGGGAGACGCCGACTATATTTAGACCAACACACCAACTTCCATTTCAGATCCACGCACAGACAACACTCATCTTAGCATCTGTCGGGGGCTTGAGGGCTCTGTGCGAATCAACACTGACCTGGGTCGGAGGTGAGAGAGGAGCTCGAACACAGAGTGGTCATATTCGGGACCCTTCCCTCCAAGCTGCTTTTCCAGCTGGGTGGCTCTGAGCCACAGGAAGCCATTTCAGCTTGGCAGGGCAGACAGAATCAAAGGCAGAGCGCAGAGGAAACACACACACAGCAGAAAGCACACAAGATTCACAACAGAACCGCTCGCATCCAGCCCTGACAAGAGAGGGGAGCAGCCCTGACCACACACAGGCAACTGCGCTGCTCGCCTGTGGGTTTAGAGGTGCATTTATGGGCATGTACTGCCAGAATAAGTGAAAAAGAAACCCAAGTTGGAAACCTCGCTACAGTGTCTGGGTCACTCCGTCTGGAAGTAATGTCTAATTTCGGTACACAACCGCCCACAGAGTACAAATCAAATCTCCAGGCAGAGGAGGGGATGGAGAAAGGAGGACCTCGTTGTCATTGTTGTGCTGTTAATGTGTAGGAGGATGAAGACCAGACTCATCAGCCCTAATCAAGAAGTAGAACATACAGTGCAGACGTACTGACTCTGAGAGCTACTGTACGCTTTGGGTTCAACACTCACGCAGGGATGATTCATTGATTTAATGTTGATAAATAAATTAATTAAAAGCGCATTAACATAGAAGACGAAGGATGTGTGGCGTACATCGTCTAAAAGTGCTCCCTCTGTTAAACAAGCTGGTGTTACAGGTGTGTGCGCTGACTACCTGCACCGGTGTCACGCGTGGACTAAATGAGCGCCTCTCACTGTCCTCAGAGAGCTAGATGCCTCCCCTGACTGGTTGGTACGTGCGGCGACTGCAGAGGCTCATGCTAATGCCAAACTACTGTAGCGGCTTCAACAGAGCAGCTGCTGGATCACTGCGGGCCGGACGGCGGGGAGCGTGTTACGATGCCCACGTCAGCGACAGGCAGTGCTTCCCCGCAGCATCAAAATAAAAGTCATATACTCTCTTAACAATGTTCCTCCTTCTCTGTAAAGGTTTGGGGACACTCTGGGCTGGTCGTTTAGGCAAGGCAGCGTCTGTGCATTTTTGGAGACATCTGTCCAATTTGAGCAGGAGTTTTAGCTGAACTTAGGTAAGATGCAGCACGCAGACAGTTCCCAACCCTGATCAAGTAGCTAAGGTATCTTCTCTTCAAAAACATTAATATCCTGTTGTATATTTAGCAAATAAGAGCTAAAGCTACAACCCTTTCTGTTGACACAAGAGAAATGGAGCTGGACTATTAGATCTGCGCAGCATGTTCAGTCTCATCTAATTTATGTCCTTCAATAAAGCCTGAGAGTTGTGCAGCAGTGCAACAATATTTTAACTTTGTCTGGGTGTTCGCTTAAATCAGCACAAAGGAGGAAAAGCAACATCATTTGACGTGAGGGCATTTTAAATTATGTTTACTTTACCAAGTGCCAATTTACTTGGACTGCAGCGATTATTGGCCCCAAACAGTTTGTATTATTATTGATTTATTGATTGTTAAGGTATTTGATAATCCTTTCCTAACATTTGCTCACAACATGCAGAACCTTTTTTTTCTCTCCTGGCACCGTGGTTAAGACTTTTTAAAAGTATATCATGTTAAAAAGATTCAGGTGTATCTTTCCTGTGATGAGGGTGAAAAATGAGTCGGATTCAAATTTTTGGTTTCATGTCAAAGGAGAGCTTGGCCATGTTAGAAAAACAAAGGCTTTGCTTGACCGGACACATTTAGTTTCTACAGCAACTTTTGTCATGTAGAATCAAAGAGGTAATTTCTCTCTCTGTTTCCCCGTCTCTCTGGCTGTCACTGCTGCTCACTGTCCCCCCCCCCCCCCCCCCCCCCCCCCCCCCCCCCCCCCCCCCCCCCCCCCCCCCCCCCCCCCCCCCCCCCCC
>JAOXYL010000045.1:16986447-16997937 GCA_028564955.1 Terapon puta
TTGATTAATAAAACTTTAAAAGGTAATTAGTCTGATTCACAGAGCTTTCCAACTAAAGTTAGAATAGTATTTCCACAAAATGTCAATGAGCACTGTGACTTTAGCACACTTTTGCAGAGAAAAAAAATGCAATTAAGGTGCACATGAAAAGTTACATTCAGGAAAACAAAACATTTTCTGATTGATTCGAACTCTGGCAAAATATTGCAACAGCAAATGTTTATAATAACACAGCGAGGAGCCCAAGGTCGCCATCCTGAAGGTGAACCGGCGTGTGCGATTGCTGTGTGTGCAGGTACGTGTGAATGGATTTCCTCCCGCCGGCCGGCCTGACCCGGGTCCTCCTCCTGCGACCCTGCGGATGATTGCTGCGACTGAGACGTGTTTGATCCCTGCGCCGATGCTGGGCTTTTGATGGGCGCCCCGCTTTGATGCCGCGACAAGATTGAATCCCACCACCCTCTGTGACACACGCACACACAGTTGACCAAATAGCACCATCAGGGCTTGTATCTAAACAGGAGGCGATATTTCCTCTCTTTGATCCCGAGCACTGATATTTGTCCTGTTTCTGACAATCCACATCCACCATTTGATACTCAGTGAGGAATTTGGGTTATAAACCTCAAACATACCTCAGTAGGGTTTTTTTTAAATTCCTGTTGACAAAGTTGTCTTCCTGTGAGGCTAATTGATACATTTTTTATTTTAAATGTTTTAACCCACAGGAAATACAGATAAGCCGCAGCCTTGTGGTAAAATAGCGTTTTTCTCCCATAGCTCTGCTCTGGGTTTTTATACAACTTTATACAGCTCAGTTTCCTGAGCGTTTGATGTCTTCCTGTATTAATCGGAGCAAGCAAGGAGCCTGATTTACTGGCGACGCAGGACCACTTCACTTTTACTCTGCTTTTATGTCAAGTTCTGTAGGGTGGAACAACATGCGGACTAATGGCAAAAGCAGAGCCAAACCTCTAAAACATTAACAGTCTCTGGTCGGATAGTTACAGTACATGAAGACACTTTCATTGGATATGATTTATTGTTCAAGCAAACGTTTGACATTTTGGGAAATATGTTCCTCTTATCAATCTGGAGCTACAGCCGTTAGGGATATTCAATGTACGTAGATGCTGGCATCCTGAAAGTGTATCAAAAGTGTGAAGAAGAAGTATGAATATCGATCATAATCTTTTCATGAGGTCATGAGAGAAAAAGCTTTACGTTTACATCGCGGTCACTCTGTAAACTAGGGCAGGAGTTACAGGTCTACCCCGCCACCGCGAGCGTGTTTTCTAACACTAAATCTCCACATAGGTCTGTTTTCCTACATTTCTGCCTCGCTCGCGTCTCGACCCAGAACTGTCTGGTGGCTTCTCAGACCTCTATGGATGGGCAAGACCAAAGAGGGAAAGATGGCGATAGAGAAAGAAGAAGTGATTGTGAAATGTTGGAGCGCGGAGTGTTTGGCAGGGCTCATCTTGTTTGCTCAGTAAACCCCCGAGGCCTGTGTTTTTTTCGCCGAGGGAAATGCCGGCATTGTTGGGCCCGGAGACCGTGGTGACGGGCCAGCCCGGGGCCCAGCCAGGCAGGTTGGGACAAACAACAAGATGAAGGTCAGCTAATATAGCAGTTAATTCCACTTCCTGGTCCCCATGACACCCAGGCAGGGTTTATTTGAAGATCCCAGACCCTGAAGTCACTCTGCACTTTGTTTAGTCCATGAGTATTTTTGGTCCGAGCCAACACTTTCAGATATTAATGTATTCGGACGAGAAGGAAGGGAGGGTGGAGGAGAGAGAGAGAGAGGAAAGGGGGATGCAGCCGAGCAGTGAGGAGAAAAGCTCCAGATTTCCACACGTCTCTGTCTCTTTTCCATAACATGTCTCATTTCCTCTATCATGATGTAACCGTTAGATCTAAATACAATAATAATGTTCACATCCCTGATCATTTATCAAGAGTTTTCACATAAATAAACACAAATCAAAGCAGAAATAATTGATTATGGTTTCATTTTCATTTTGCTGGATAGGTAATGATATTGATACTTGGAAGTCTAAAAAATCAGAAAATGATAAATCAGTATTTTTTTTCCACATAAACGCAAGCAAACAATCTTGATTCGGATTATGTTTCTAAATGACCTCAAGCGTATTTTGGCACGTCTGCGTTGCATTTTACTGTTACATACACAGTGACATTGGCAGATTTATTGGTCTATCTCTGATTGATTGTATTTGGGATAAAATGGCAGGAGCTGGTTTACAAGCCCAGTTCACATAACAAAAAAATAAATCAGCAATTGAGAGCAACAACAACAAATACAACTCAGTCCCAGAATGTTCCTGTTTTTGTTGTCATTGTTTGGTTTAGTCTTTTGTCTTTTTAAGGTTTGAATTGAATGTGAATGTGATTCCTGTGGCTGCCTCACAGTAAATGACACCTCTCGTTTGCAGGTCGAGAGTTTGTTCGGCAGCAGTAGGAAACTTTGCATTTGTGTTAGCAGTAACTTAATGGAGGAAGTAAAAAGTAAACAGTGACACTGATATCAATGAAGCAAAATCACACATAATAACAGTAAATTACACGCTGTGTTCTTTCCTGTGAATTTCTCAGGCGGGGCAAGCAATTTGAATCCAGCACAGAAGTGTCAGACGCCTCTATTAAGAACAACAAAGATGGCTGTTGCAGGGAAAATGTAAGCCATAAATAGTGTGAAAAATGATGTTTGATCGGATGAAAATCTCAACTTTGTCTCTTTAATATGATATTTTTCATTGGAACGTAATATCGAATGTCAAATTGCCTTTAGTTCCGCTTGTCCGTTAAAACGTGGAGGGCGAAAACAGGGCTCTACTGTGAGGCAGCTGAAGGACTCTCCTGTGCCACAGCCTCCAATGAGATCCACTCCGGCTTCCTCTGGACCCGGCAGTGTGCGTGAATAGACATTAGAGCGAGCTAGTTTATGAGCTGATTGTCTTACTGATCATTTAACTTGGACCTTTAGAATGCCGTTTGGGAGAGGAGGGGGCGGGGGGGTTGGATGGGTGAAAAATATAGTACACGCTATCCAAAAGCCAAGTGGCTTAATCCTTTATGCAAATGGTAATGAGAAAAAAAGAGGACTAACTCTGTCTGTGTGCGCTCTCCTATCCAGGATGGGATGGAGGCCTCTCTAGTGGGGCTTCTCCAGGATGCATAAGAAGAGCCTTTGTGCTCCAATCTAGTAAGCCAGAAATACAGCTTTTGAACCATGTGCATTGCAAGAAAGAGGGAAATGGAGAGGCAGTTTGGGACAGAGTGAATGAGTGAGTGAAGGGGTGGGGGCTGGGAGGGCTCTGAAGGTGTTAGTGTCAAAAGCAGAGGGTATAAGACACTTGGACTTACTAGTGTGTGTGTGTGTGTGTGTGTGCGCACATATATATTTTTTGGGAGCCTTTTCGCCTCTGTGTGCCACGTATGTGTGTATGCAGTGGTCACACAGTGGCCTGATATCAAGTGCCTCTTTAAGCCCTGCTTCCTTCTCCAAAGGTGCTTCACTCTTTGTCTCACGGAGCCCCATTCCCCATTCTGCTGAGGCCGGACTGTGAATGGAGGCTGGGAAGTAAAAGAGCGGCCATCGACGGGCGGAAGACGGCGCTAAAAAAAAGGAGAGTGGAAAATACAGCGCACCACCTGGTTGTGTGTATATGTAGATTGCAGTGAAATGGGCGACAAGTGAAAAAACATGTTTGTATCTCACATGATGTCCAAATCAAGCCAAATTCCTCAGGTTTACTTTGATAATATTGATTATTGTTTATTTGATATGCTTTGGCAGTCTCCAGCACAGTTGCATGATTTTGCAAATTTGCTATGCATTTGAAAACGATATGACTGTTTTCCCATCTTCGAGACGAGCAAAGTAAACAGGGCTTGGAAATACATTTAGTCAGCTGAGAAAACACAGTGTTATATTGTTCTCTGTTTAGTTGGGTGCTTAGGAGCAAACAAAACAGCATCTGTGGCGCAGCTCTAGTTTTACGGAGGGTTAAGAAGGAGCAGGAGGCCAAGTGGCTTTCAGAAAAACAAAAGGCCGTGATTGCATATAGTTTTCCCACTGACAGTGGTGGTCGTTGAGATGTCATACATAAAATCAGACTTTTAATATGGCAGGACTTTATAATTCAACCTATATGACTACAATGAAATGTGGATCCATTCGCGTCACGTAAGATGAAGTTCTTCTGTGACGGTCGCTTCCCCTGAGGTGCAGGGCTCGTCTCTGAATAGAGATTATAGAAATGGTGGCGCTAAAGGTCTGTGGCTGCTGGGTAATGCTAATCAGCCTCTGTGATCCCCTCTGGTGTTCCTCCTTCTTCCCAAACAACTAATCCACTTAAGTATCGCAGGCTTCTACTCATTTGGGTAGACCCCAATAATTAGTTTTCTCCCTGCCTGTGTAATAAAACACCAATCATTGTCATTAAAACATTGTTAATTTACACTGAAGTTAATGAATGCCTTGTCAATACACTGTAATTACCTGCTAATTAGATTGTTATTGGACAATCTGAATGGCGCTCTTTTCACTTTTCCTCTCCCACTGAAGGCTCTGTCGGGCCCCTTGATGAGGGTGTGTGAATGGGATTAGGCTGCCCGTCTTGCTTCATCCCCCACCATGGAGGCAATTTGCTTCAATAGATTTTTAAGAGATTTCTCGGTAGATTTCTACATTCATGGTTTTGGACAATTTGCTTGAAATCAAATTTTCCACTCCAGAGGGAAAGGATATCTGCAAATAAACATTTACGCCAAACTCTGGAGGAGCGCAGAAAGCGAGTCCTTCTGAACATTTTCTCTCTGAGTTGGTTTACTGATTCGAGGCCGCTCGGGTATAAGGACTTTGAAGCATATTATAAACGTCCCCGCAGAATTATAAAATGCAGTTAAACGCGTGGAAGTCGCATAATCCCTGATGGGATGTTGTTTCAGCATCGCAGACGGCCGCGGCGGCCTCATAACGCTCGCTGCTTGCCTTCCAGGGAAAAACAAGGGGGTAAGGAACAATAAGGAAAAGGCAATAAATTTATTTTTACAGGCTCAATCTGACAAAGATATCAGGCCCGTTTCCATCCGGGCCTCATCAGTATACATTTAGAGTGTATGTCATGGGAGTTGAAAGCCCTTTCACTCAACCACTTGCTGTTTCCATTTCCTGGCAGCTGTCAGCACAGCGTACAGTCACAGGGCAGAGGGCCGCGCTGCCACCGGAGCAAGGACAACCTCAGCGTGTCGCATCGTCAGCGCCGCCCTGCCTGACTTTGTTTTCCGAGGAGTACTCTCGCCGTTAACAGGGAGACAATGGCAGCGGCGCGACCGGGGGGATTCATCCGCGTGGAAAGTTCCGAGTCGGTGCCGCTGATGGAAACCCGACCCTGCGTTCAGCCCGCTTTGTTGCAGTACGAGCGCCAGAAAACTTCGGTCGTATCACGTCCGCGTGTTTGTTGTTCCAGCCTCGTCTTTGCACATACTGAGCGGGAAGCTCTCACACGCCCAGATCTCTTTTCAGCCCTCCCATCCCCGGGCCAGATCGTGAGAGGAATCGCTGTCCCGTCGCGAGCTTGTGCAACTCTCGGCCTTAATAAGCTGAGGTGAAAATTGTGTCTCGCGGGCTCCGAATGGTGCTGTGAGCTCACTGTCAGAAAAGCCAGGGAACCTGAACGGGCACGTTAAACATACCTATAACAACACAAAGCTATAAGGACTCGATCGTGCACTAATCCACCGGCCTCTCCCTCCATCCGTTCACTCCTCCATCAAGCAATAGTTAGTGCGCTTTTATGGCTGGTAATCCTGGTGGTCTTATATTAATGGAGAACGCAGCTTAAACTTTCAGCAGTGACTGTATAATTGGTTGGCCCCTTTGGAGTATTTTGTACCGGGCATTGCGGGAGCAGTATATCACTACCACGTCCCCAAGCCAAGACAGATGGACTCTCATTTGGAGCAGGTTCAGAATAGTGTGTTTTTGTGTCAAAGTCCCACAGGAATAAGTTAAGGGTTTCCACCGATGCCAAAGCCTCCCAGCTACAACAATAACATCTGCGGTTTGGATTAGACACGTTGGTGATATCACCCTTTTAGTAATATGCCTGCATTATAGCAATCTTACAGCCAGTGCTTATTGTCTGTGAAGTTTATAGAGGCCCAGGATCCAACACAAATGATGATCTGCGCTGCAGGACATAGCTGAAGTTCTTTGGCAGAGGCTAATGTTTTAATTCAGTGACTTCTGATGCTTGACCATTGGCTTTTTTTTTTTTTATGTCGTACTCCAAAATTCCCTTCAAGAATTCGCATGTTTTCTGAGGTTAAAAGACATTCTCGAAACATTTACTTAAATAAATATCAACTTTACAAGAGGATGATTATATATTCCATGTAAAAGTGGCGTGATAACTTTTCTTTAGCGATCAAAAAAAGACGTGTTTTTGTAGAGAGTTCTTCTCCTTGCTCCTCAGGCCTGCTGAACTATTCATCAGATACACTCCTGCATTTTAGCAGATAAAATGCAGGTAGAGATTTAGATAACAGCTCGCTAATGTAGGATGCACACAATACCCTGTGGATGCAAGGGTTAGGGTTAGCCCCCATACACTGAAATTACACTATAATAAAAGATCTTTCTTACTAATATTCAGTGATTAGTAATGCTCATCACCTTGGCTGTATAGTTCCTGATGCAGTTCCTCGCCACAGTAAACTCAAATAAACTTTGGAGACATTTGCTTTGAAAGTTTGGAGGCAAATGTATTTTAATTGTTTACAATCTGCTGATTTGACTGGGCATAAAAGCTCGCCTGGGTTCCTCCCTGACATCACTTTTGGTTGTTGTGGATGGATTTCGGATCGTGTCCCAAAACTACATTACTCTCCGTTGTGTAGTTTATCATCATTTTATAATCCGAATTGTAACGGTTATATGGCAGCATTTTAAAGACGCGCCCTTTTTTGTTTAGTTTCTCAGCAACAACAATAATATAATGTAATTTCAAAGTAAATGATACCATAATGTGTTTCATTATAATATCAACATGTTTCCCCATTTGTCTTTTCTGTTACCCAGTAATATGACTTCATCCCATAATTGTTATACATAGAAATATATACTTAAAAAATACTTAAATGTAACATATCTTTTAGTCGACTTGAATAAAAGTGTGTTACCACCTTATTCTCTCACCACCGCCTTCCTACCTACATCCTATATGTGTATGATTATTATATTAATACCCTTTATGTACTAACACTGTAACTTGTAAGCTGTAATCTAAAGTGTTGGTTATAGGATGCTTGTGGGCTCTTTTTTTACTTTAGTAATTAAATTGTGTTGGCTGACTATATCATATGCTATTAGCTTCTAATGTTTTGCAATCAAAGTACTAAACTATAAGTCTGACAAAATATGAATAAAAAAGTACCAGTACCCCAAAATGTCATTGGAGCACAATGTTTGTGTGAATGAAATCAGAGCAGGTTAAAGTAGGTTAAATGTTTTCATATGGTGCGTTGCAATGTTGTGAAAATAATGACACTTTTTGATTATTGTAGGAAGAGAAGAGAACTATAAATATCATTCCAGCTTGGATCATCCTCGATTTGTTTTTGTTTTTTTTACACAGCTTTATTTCAGATGAATTAAATTTCAGTTCTACCAGGCTGTTCAATAGCCGAACACTTATCAATACTTTTCATTACAGCCATCTACAATTCAATGCAAAAAAAGTAAAAAATAAAAGATTGAAAATAAAAACCACAAAAGCCACATTGTTTCATGTGTCATTAAATATATTCATTTGTGATAAACATAATATATTAGTATTACAAGACATTACACAACCATTTGCAATGGACACTGCTAAACAACATTTACAAGCCAATGTATAAACATGAGCAGATAATTATTCAGATATGATGTTTATGGAGAGCAGAAGTCTGGTATGAAGTACCTTTCTGCAGGGTGTGATGGTATGGACGTGTTGGCAGAGACTTTCTAAGTGCGTTGAAGTTTTCAAAGACATACAGTATGATGCACAGAGTACTGAGGTGTACTTGCATTTATATTTGTTTTTTGTGTGTGTGTGTGTGTGTGTGTGTGTGTGTGTTTTTGATGTGGTCCTGCATATATGCTAATGTCCAGTATGATTTTGTGCATGTGTGTAAACTCTCTGTGTTTGAGAGAGAGACTGATCCTCTGGGTGCTCACGGTAAACATGAGACATTTCTCTGACATTCATTTATTTGTCTTTCCATTTATTAAGCCTCTAGTATTTAAAACTCTGGTTAAGTTCACATGGAGATAGATCTAGTTAATGTTTAACAAAAAAAAAAAAAAAAGTAATACTATACAGCTATATAACATGTAGACAATCGGTCATGCCTTTTTGTCGAGTACCAAGTCTTGATAAGGTGAATCCAGTCCTCAAAGTATTTTTGAGGTGACGAACATTTGACACAGCGTGCTGAACGCACTGTACAATAAACATCTGTGATATTTAATCACTCCACAGGTTATTTTCCCACAACATTGAGTACTGTATACAAATTAAATGTGTACATAATTCACAATCATTGTTAGCTATCAATCAGCTACAGTAAATAGTGAGCATGCATTATGTCAGTGGTATGAGGATCACTTGATAGGTCGATGTTCTCTTTTTTTTTAATGAAACGAGAGCGTCCACTTCATGAGTTCTCTCGGTTGCACATGTTTGGGACATCCACCTTACATTTAGTCCTTTATTAGAAACATTTAATTCTGTCTTATCTGTAGTTGTGACAACTGGAAACATCAGTCTGTACAGATCAGTCATCAGTGAGGCAAGCAGGGTTTGAAGTAAACTGCTTTTTTTTTTTTTTGCTTCTCATGGCGCAGTATGTTTTTTTTTTTTTCTTTTTGGATGCCACACTAAAAAATGTGAACATATCTCATATGTTCTAAAACGTTTGACTAGTAAAAATAAGTGCATGGTTGACATGTCTACTCTACATCTAGCTGATGCTACGGCATCGTCTACTAAAAATAATGTCTATGTATGCACGTATGGTTACTTTACATTGCAGAGGTCACAGCCACAACATACTGTCGATATATCAATAAGCACTGAGCAAAGACTGGTAGATGTGAAACACGGTCATAGTACAGAATGAGCAGAGGACCGTTATGGCATTTTGTTCCCACAACACGAGTTGTTTCACTGAGGTAACACTCACATATGAGCAGGGAGCTCTCGGGCAAAATGGCACCTTTATGTTTCCCACAGTTATGAATAATTTCACCATTTGTCCCTTTTCAGCTGTTGGAAAAGTTTCTCCAAAGTTTGGCAGGTAACAGGAGCAACTTGTCACACATGAGTGGAGTCCCTCAATGCCGTGCTGGCTCTTCATTTAACTAGATAATGCTTTACACAGCACAGTGGAAACAGATCCTCTTAAAACACAATAAAGGGGCGATACAGTAGATGCGTTGCTCTTTAAAACAACGAACAGGGGGCTGTAAAAAAAAAAAAAACAACGGCATCATGGGTAACATAGCTGAGATGTGACATATCTGTAACATTAGGTGCAAACTCTGCAATTACACAACAAAACAGACCTTGAAAGACAAACAGAGACAGAACTGTAGAATGAGCTCCTTCACAAAAGTTCCTAAAAAAAACACTAAACTCTTCGCTCCAACTCAGAGCAGCAGCACACAGTCATTCCCCCATCTCTCCTACTTTTCACCTGTGTCTTTCTATCTTATACTCTTCCAGTTTTTTTTTTCCATTCATCCTCTCCTCTTCCTTGCATTCATCCCAGCGAAGGCGTTATTTTTTTGCCTCCACCCTCGCCCTCAATCTACCCCTCTTTCTCTCTCTCTCTCTCTCTCTCTCCTCTCCGGCGACTTTTAGCACTTTCCCCTCTTGTCGCGCTGCTGGAACTTCCTCAGCCGGCGGCCCCACAGGTCCTTCCAAGGGATGAGCAGGCTCCCCTTGTCCGCCACCACGCCGTTCTGCCCGGGGGAATCGTCGTCTGTACCCAGGAGCAGGTACTTCCTCCCGGGCTTGATCTTTGGGCATTTGCAGGCCACGTCCTTGGCGCGCACCCACAGCAGCTGGTCCCCGCGGCGGATGCGGTGCTCACCTTGTTTGTAGACCGAAATCATGTTGACGGTGAACTTCCACCATTCGCCGGACTTGTCTCCTTTTAGGACGTGCACTTGGACAGCTGGAAAAGAGAAAAAGCCATTGTGAAATAACACATACATACAGGTGTTCACATCATTACAAGGTGATTCCCGATGAGAGATACTTGTACCTCTTGCACACCTGAATATATTGTGCGTACCCCTTAATTTGTATATCCACATACTCAATCAGCTGAGACGTCTTTATGTTTTGGTTGTGTTGGCAAGAGATCTAAGTAGTTCACTTCAGTAATGGAAAAAAGTGTCCAAAGTCTGAATCTGAACCAGTAACATCCATCATACAATCAGTTAAAATGAACACATTAGGAGCATGACGTGGGCTTGATGAATGAGGAGTGCATCACACTAAAAAAGTGTGAACAGCTGACACAAACTGTAACACCGTCTTTTCTTTTAACGTGTTGGCATCGGTCTGCTGCCTCAGACAGATGCCAGCGCTTTTATACAACGCTGTATAAAAGGCCCAATAAAACCTGCTGTATAAACATGACCCAGAGATGGCTGACTTTGCTGCGTGTCACTGATCCCTCCCTTCATCTCTGACCTTTGACCTTCCCTTGTTGTGCTCCTGAGCATACTCCCGATTACAGCAACAGTTGCCATAGCACTCCCTGAGCGAACACAAAGGTTCCTGGCGGAAAACATCTGAAAGCACACTTCTCTGTGAGGGGCAGAGAAGCTCTTTTCCTTCAGTCGGCCGGGCTGAGTTTGAGGAGGAGGATATCGGGTTATTTTTTTTTTGTTGTTGTTGTTTTCAAAAATAAATAGACAAAAGAGAACTTTTATAGAAAAACGCAACATCTGCTAACAATATAACAAATCTTTTCCAATTGGCCTATCAGGTGTTAAGCTGGACTCTGAACGTTAACAACCTCGGGCTGAATGGAGCCAAACCTGGTAACTATTGGAACACCACTTGAAACAGAAATGTTCAGACCAGGAAATGAGTAAAGATCCCTTCGCCGAAGCTCCCCTGCGCGGATTCTCCGTCGGACGAAGCGGCTATTACTTCATCACGCTGATTGCAACAAGAAGCAAACAGCTCAACAGCAGCGGGGGATAATCTGTGCTTCAAGTGAAGTGCTCTCCCCTCGTGGATTTAGCGAGGAATGTGCGATTAACGTTTAAGTGTGCGTGTGGGAGCTCACCAACAAGTGTGAGAATTAATCGAAACTGGAGAAGATTGGATCAAACGATGGGAAAGGATCAAACAATCACTTGGATGTGCACATGACAAATCTCGTGTTTATCTTCTA
>JAOXYL010000045.1:17052873-17065310 GCA_028564955.1 Terapon puta
GTTTCAGTGTGAGTTAAACAAAACGCACATCTTAATGGACTGGAAACTTTAAACACTCACATAACTCGTAAAAACAGGAAAACAGGCTGAACAAGAAGAGAGTTACGTGTCTGTTCATAGCCACAAGCGTGCTTTTACCTTTTTAAGGGCAAGAAACATCACAGAGACCTTTCTGACTGTAAGAATCGGAGCTGAAACAATTAGTCGATGGACTACTTTCAGAATCTATTCATTTTTCAACAAAAAAAAAATTAGTACCAAACATTTTCTACCCTCTGAAATGATTTGCTGCTTTTCTTTAACACATATTGTTAGAAAAAAAGATATCACACTGAACTTTTAAAACAGTTCATACACTAATTTATGAACCAAAAGCCCTAAAAGAACCCTGCGACTACAAATAAAAACCACCGATTAGTCTGTCCTATAACTCCCCCTGTCTCTCTCTATAATCCAGGATCTCCATGTGAAACCTGTCAGACGCTGACCTTCCCCGGACGACATCATGAGGAGGAACAAGCAGATTGACATCAAGCACGCCCTGGCTCTGGCCGGCACCTTTAGCTTCCTGTGCTCCTGTGCCGGGGCCTGCCTGCTCCCCTTCCTCACGCTGTACTTCAGACAGCTGGGCCTGAGTCCGGCGATGACGGGCGCCGTCATGGGAACCAAGCACCTCATATCGTTTGTGTGGAGCCCCGTGGCCAGCCTGCTCTCCAAACACTACGACCGGAGGCGCACGGCGATCGTCTGCTGTCTGGCGTGTTCGGCGGCCGTCCCCCTGGTACTGCTGCTCTTCCCGCCCGCCGTTGTGCGCCTGCGGGGGGGCACCTGCAACGCGTCTGACCTGAGAAGCGCTCCGACCCAGAGTCTGAGCGGCGACCTGCTCACGAGTAGCGTTGGACCGGCCGCGCCATCAACACCGGGGACTCACCCTACGATCAGCACATCTCTCGTTTCCCGGTCTGGTGTCACGGTCCCTGCAGAGACGCCTCCTGATGCTAAATCTGCTCCCTTTGTGACGAGCAAAGCTGCACTTAATCGGTACGTTAGTGATGAATCTCATCCTTCGCCGTCACAAGACAGCGTGTCAGGGACGGTGAACACCGACCAGACCAGGAGCACGCTGGCGACCCCGGTGAGGAAAAAGAGGTCTCAGTTTAAATCAGCATCAGACAGACAGATGGCTAAAAAGACGACAGAGGAAGAGAGGGAGGAGGAGGGCCATTTTGAATTTCTGGGCAGCCTGAAGGTGATGGACACTCAGCACCAGCTCTTCTTCCTGGTCCTCATCACTGTGTCGGTGTGGGAGTCTGTGTCAGCCCCTCTGGAGTGGACGGCAGACGACGGCCTGTATGAATATCTGGACTTCGCGGACGCCTCGGACCGCTACAGCACCACCGACGTGTGGCGTTTAGTCGGAGCGGCGTGCGCGGTCGGGGGGGCGGGGTTGCTGGTTAGCCGGTTGAGCTGTCTCGTAGCTGACGGGACCCCGAGGAGCGCGGCGCATTTTTACTGCCACGCCGCGGTGTCAGCCCTGGCCCTGCCCGTGGCCGCCTGCCTCCCCCTCTACCTGAATAAGAAGCGAGACCGCGCCAACGGGCTCCTCAAAGCCGCCCAGCTGGTGCGCGGCTCCCCCCGCGCTCTGCTCTGCCTGGTCACCACCCTGCTGGCCGGCGTGGCGGGCTCGGCGGTGGATGACTTCCTCCTGTGGCAGATGCAGGATCAGGGGAGCGGTGAGCTGCACATGGGGGTGTCCCTGGCGCTCTCTCTGCTCTCACAGGCCGCCTTCCCCCTGCTGGCCGGCCGGGTGTCCAAGCTCCTCAGCCCGGGGAGGGTGCTCACCGTGGGGGCTGCCATTCTGGGGTTGCAGTGCTTCTATTACTCCTTCCTGTGGGGGCCGTGGGCCGCGCTGCCGGCTCAGGTGCTGAGCTGTTTCAGCAGAGGAGCCCTCTGGTGGGCCGTGAAGGTCCAGTGCGAGGATGTCGCCACGCCGGGTGCTGAGAGGAACGTGAGGAGGATCTACACCGCGCTCTCTCTCCACCTGGGGAACGCGTTGGGGAGCTTTGCCGGGGGGGTTGCGGTCCAGAGGTTCGGGCTGGCGTGGCTGTTCAGGGGCGCGTCGTTGGGTCTGATGGCGTGGTGTGTGTGTCTGCCTCTGCTCCAGTGGAAAGCCCCTCGCCAGCGCAGGATTAACTATTCTCGGCTTTTGGCGGCCGACGCAAGTGAGGCCAGCGACTCTGAGTCGGAACAGGAGAGAGACTGGCTCGATAAGGCGATGGAAGACCAAAGGGACAATAACAACTACGGACGGAGGGTAAACCACTGAGCTGCACAGTGTGAGAGTGTGCGGTGGATAAAAACGGTTTGCCCTCACAAAATCACAGAATCATTCCTATCAATATGGAAATAAGACTTATCATTCTCCTCCAGGTTTGCTCTCTCAGACATGTCACTCTTCATCATCAAGCAGCAGTGCTCATTAGGAACGTGCCTGTGCAGACCGGTGCTGCTGCCTACAGCTTCTCGATAACTGCCCATCCAAACTACGTCACACTGGACAAGTGTGAGGTCAGTTGCATAATTGATTGTCAAGATGATTAAAGGACAGACAGACAGACTTCCATTTATAGTTAAACAACCCAAAGCAGCATAATTGATTTCCTATTTTAGGGTTTAATCAATATGTAAATGTTTCCTTCTAACTGCTCGTAACTTTACCATCAGAGATTCAGTGTTCTGGCATCCCATCTGTCTCACCACTTTGTCAGTCTGCAGTCTTAAGTGTCCTCCGCGCTGATGGACTTCATCTCCGGGCCACCTGAGCCCTTACAAACACGCATTTGCATAAGCAATCATTCCTTGATAAAGCAAACAAGGTAGCAGGATTATGGGTGGGCAGAAGGAGGCGAGGTGAACAGCTGAGGCACCGTGACAGTCGAGACGTTAGGGCCTGTGAGGAGGAACGTAAACACAAGACGTGTGCGAAAGGTGAGGCTGCACCTCAACTGTTTGACCACACCCACTCTGTTTATCTGCTGCTGAAGTCAGCGCTGTCATTCGCTCCACCGGTGCCTTATTTTGAAAAGTTATCCCGTATGTGTAACTGGAGTTCAGCACGTTGAAACCGTGAAAACAAAAAGGTTTTGATGTGTTTGCTTCAGCTGTGTCTGAGAGCGTTTGTCTAATCAAAGTGAGTTTGCTGAACGTACCTCATGTGAATCTGTCCATTTTGATCCATCGGGGAAACAAGTCTGCAGGGTTTTATTCAATCAGGTCAAATGAATACTAATATAAAGGGCTTTACAATGTGATTGTCTTTTTGTCTAGACTGTTTCTTTTTTGTCCTGTTTTGTGAATGTGTAACCAATCATGCTGAAAGAATCAGCCTCTCTTGTTCAGAAGAAGCATCTGATGTTTGAATTAGCTCCTCTTGAGTATTTAAAGAAATATTCATTCTTATTTGTACTTCATGTGAAGTAAAATCAACAGCCAAAATAAATGTTTCTCTGGATCCAAATGATTTGATTCCACATAAACAGTTCTGGGAACAGTATTGCCTCTTGGTGTCTTTTGATATTCTTTCTCTGTTGTGTAATCCGGGCGAATAACTCTTCTTCTTTGTTTGCGCTCTGGGCCTATGACTGTGGTGTGAACTGTATCTGCAGGCACAGCTGAGGGCTGAATAAATAAATGTAGCTGTCCTCCTGCTACCTGTGGTGCAGTGGCAGCTCCTGCGCGCTGGGCTCCCCGAACATCTGGAACATCTCGAGGGCCCGTCTGCATGAAACCCAAGTCACCCCCCAGTCTGCCGTTAACAGCCAAAGTCAGTCGGGCGCGATGGAAAATTCGCGCTGAGAGACGGCTCGATCCTCCCGTGGACGGCATCGCTGAAGTGGTTAGAGCGCAGCAGACCATTAAAAGGCGCATCTGTGATGTGAATCCTTTTGTCTTTTACTGTGTTTGTTAAATAGCACATAGGGAGGCTGGTTGTGCTTTCTTTAAAGTGGCTGATTGTCCAGTTTTAATAAGAAGCTTTCTCAGAGGTTCACAGTCTTTTTGTAACATCAGTGTTGGAATAATTTGATCAGACTCCAAACATTTAAATGAAATACATTAGATAGACTACTCATTAAATTAAATGTTTTAGCAGTACAGCATTTACTCCTGTACTGAGCTGAAGTACAGGAACTCGGCCATTGCGATTGTATGAGGTTTTCTAGTTTTATACTTAAGATTTCTAATCAAAAGTTCTCCATGGCGTTCAGTAAAAACAGTGGACCTCCAGAGTGGAAAAGATGTCTCTACGGGTGTGGAGCAAACTCTTCTCCTCCTCCAGCTAAATAAACCATCAAACCCCTCCTTGGATTATCTAAAAATGCATTGTCAGAAACCTGTTTTTCTCCCTTCCACGTGACAGGTTGATGTTTGTAGTGATCTCTGGTTCTCACAGCACAGCGATGCTGCAAACATATGATGATGGTGAGGTTGTCGACCACAGTGCATTGCTGTATATTAAACTGTGTGTAAAGTAGTTAAAGTGGCCTCAACCTGAAACATCTCCAGCAGACACACACAGTGCTGGTGCAGCAGTGGTATTGGTGTCGTGCTGTGGACCTGCCAGCAGGTGGCGCCTCATCTCCTCCGGACTAAGATCCACCTCTGGAGGATGTTGAGCATCTGTTGGCAGCTCTCCTCCTCCTCCTCCTCCTCCTCTGCTCCCTCACACACCACGGCGCTGCTGCATGGACTCAGTCGAGACCTTTTCCTTTTGATTTTTTTTTTCAGGACGCGCACATATTCCTCTTTTCTTCTTTCTCTCTTTTTTTTGTTTGTTTCTGCACGGTGCATGAAAACAGCATCGTTTGAGCCGAGCATGGAACAAGAGAGGAAACGGTCCAAGCAGTACGGCTCTCTGGAGGAGACGCAGGTGGACGGAGAGGCGCAGAAAGCCAGTGAGTTTGTGAGGAGCGTGTTTCTGATGGATGCCTGCTGCGTGTCACACACTGCACCAACTTTCTGTCAGAGTCAGAGCTTCACTGTGGGTTCATGTTAAAGTTGGCTGTCAGCAGGGCCGGACACAGGGTTTGACAGGGGCCAGTCAGGGGGGGGGGGCACAGACTTTTCCATTTTTTTCTCAAGTAAAAACCTGATAGATTGATCCATTTTACAGTTTGATTCTATTTTCTGGAATTTTATTTCTAATTTAGAGACCATACTTTTCCAAATATATTTAATAATATTCAGTGGGCTCCTCTTATTTCATTTTTTCATTCATTACTGCAAAAGCTGTTGTGTGAGGCGGCAGAAAATGAGCAATGTGATGTCAAAATTTGATCACACCCAAGGCTGCCGGTTTTGTCCGACAGTCCAAAAGGTAAATGTGTTCAATTCGCTGCAAGATAAGGCAAAGAAATTCTCATATTTTGCTAACTAGAACAAGATAACGTGTTCTAGTTGCATTGTAATATTATGTATTATTTTGCAAGATTTTAAGTCGGTGCGCAGAAAGTTAGAGCAGAGTAAGAATGTTAGAATTTCTCCATAAAATTCAACTTAAATAGAGAATCAAGGTTCTAGAAATTAATTTAAAATGAACATTTTATTATTCTCTATAATTAGTAAGATATGACATGGTTCTTCCCAAATGAATTTATAGAAAACTATTAGAGAATTATAACTAACAGAAACACCTTTTATCTTTAGTTTTACAGTGACGTTTTATTTTTGGCTTTCCTCAAGGCTCAGGTCTTGGTCCTCTGTTGTTCCCACTGTACAAGCTTCTTCTCTGTAATACCATGTGTGTGCCATTTTATTACAAGAACACACATAGACACTTGACATTGACATTTGATTTTATTGCTTTCCACTTTATAGCAAATGTCCCACCGGGTGACATTAAAGTGTGCCTTAAGGGTGTAAAAGTGTCACTACAGCCGCATTCGCTTGCGATGGCCTCAAGCCAGAAAACAATACACACTGAATATCTACACAAACCTGCTGTATAGGAGTATAATTAAAAGTGACGGTGTGAAATGAAAAGCCAAGAATAATTTTAACACTCGGAGCCTGTCTGAGAGCTGGGAGCAAGATACATCTGTTTTTTCGACCCCGTGTGTGCATACATTATAATGCTCATGTAGCTGAACAAAGTTATGGAATCATCAAATACAGACGTGTGTTGGACGGGTTGTGTATTTGCGCAGCACTGATATCCCCAGCGGCTCGGTGTGTATGATTGTAATGTCGTTTCACACAAGGTCAGGTAATTAAAAGCCGATCCAAGCGCTGTTGGATGAGTCATCGCTACTGGTGGGGAGTAGGAGGATGTGGGGCGGGGGGAGTGTTGCTGCTATTCAGTGAAGCTTGAAGAATTACTTTGGGAGGATGGAGGGCGGGTGGGGGGATTTCGATTCAGGAATGTTTTAATAGTTAGAGCTCAGCAAGGATCATTGATCGTCTCACTCATAATTGCATGGACAATTTGTGTTTGCCTCTGGATGTTTAAGTAGCCCCACATTACGCGATCCTCGATAACCAGGACAGGCAGTTTATCGGACGTGATGAATGCAATAAATTACTGCAATTAAGCACATTTGCGCTGAAGGTGCAATGTGAAGATGGACATAAACACAGAGGAATTCAGTTTTTAATTTGCAGTCAGATAATTTGAGTTTCAGTTTGTTTTAAAACTCCTCCCATCTCTTTTATCAGAATCACCGCAAAGAGACTATGCTAACAAAGGCCTAATAATTTGATAATATGACTATCTAGAAAAAACAGTAATAGTTCAACATTTGAGGAGTTAGAATAAAAAAGGTGATATCCCACACACCTGTATGCTAAACATGATGCCACAGCTAGCAGAGGGTTAGCTTAGCTTAGCATAAAGACTGGAAACGGAGGTAAACAGCTAGCCTGGTTCTTTCAGCAGCCAAGCTGAAGCGCTGAGAATGTGCCGGCAGACACACAGTTACCTTTAGCTCCACATAAAATCAAGAGTTTCACCTAACACTTGACAAGAAAGCAAGTAAGGGTATTTCCCCCCAAAACAATGAGGTATGCCTTCACACGATGACGCCACTGTCACAAATTTGGTGTACGTAAGTGTGCACTCATTCATATGTACAGTACAGTACAGTACAGTAGTTTTCCTCTCTGGAGAATCACTTAGAGCAGTTCAGCGGTCTGTGACCAGGAAGTGCACAGATCCATCCAAACACTGCCGCAGGAACAGAAACAGGAGACCTTGATTGCAGCAAAAGCACAGATGCAACTTCTGCGACCGATGCCACAGTTCTTTTAAACGATCCAGTGAGAAATGTCGGTCGGTCGGTCGGTGCACACACTACCAGAGCCTGGAAACTGGATCACTTGAATAGACTGGTCGTTATTTATACCTGTGTTTATCCTGCAGTTAAACGTCTGCTGCAACACAGTTTAAGATATGATACAATAAAAGTATTCCAAGCATAAACATTACGTTTATATTACAAGCTTTGCTGATAATCTGTAATGTTAAATGTTCTTGTAAAAGAGCCGCAGTACTATAACGCATAACTGGAGGAATTTACAGTTCCTAATTTTACCTGAAATCACAAAGATGTTTAGAGTCCTTTTTTCACATTTCCACTACAGTTTGCTGTCAGTTGCTAACGATTCTTCATTTCTGTGCTTGAAACTAAAGTGTGTATCTGTAACCAAATCCATTAATCAGACCCAAATACGGGCGTTTTGCTGCTGCGTGTCTTCCAGCAGAGGATGTCATTTCCATGGCTGACTCCACAATCACGATCGAGGACATCGAAGGGGAGCTGAGTAAAATTGAGCGGATAAGAGACATCCTCGTGCGGAGGGAGTCCGAGCTGAGATACATGTAAGTGTGAATGTGCTTCTTCTATTGGACCCTTCACGTTTGGTGCGTTTACACATTTATGGACATTTTCTTTTGTTCACTTTTTCTTTTTTTTAATA
The DNA here is from genome assembly GCA_028564955.1 of Terapon puta. Taxonomy (NCBI): domain Eukaryota; kingdom Metazoa; phylum Chordata; class Actinopteri; order Centrarchiformes; family Terapontidae; genus Terapon; species Terapon puta. The sequence goes on from JAOXYL010000045.1 coordinate 17,060,845, forward strand.
AAAATGATCAGATCAGACAAACTGTGATGGCATTTTGACATCAGACCCAAGAGGACAGCACATGCCTCTCCCCCATCATGTGATGTGTCACCGTTTGGTCGACTGCACCCACACATACAGTAAAGCTCAGCTGCTCGCGGATCTGAAGACACCCAGATACTTTCAACAGCCCCTGAGGAGGGAGAGATGATGCACCGTGACTGTCAGCTACCGACGCTGGGAGCAGCCATGTGCATGATGGCAAAAAAAAAAGTGTGTGAAGAAAGCAGCGGGACTGTTTAAGGTCTTAGGAGACCACCAACACACATACACACACACACACACACATATATATCGATTTTTTTTTTCAGATCTTCAAATATGCCCCTTTCTCCTCTTTCTCTCATCCTTGCTTTTAATCATTTCACTCTTTTTCTGCGGAGACCTTCCTCATTATTTTGACACACGAGGATGGAGGTGGGGGTGCGGGGGCTCTGAGCAGTGCCACATAATGTGACCGTACGCTGGCCAGAGTCAGAGCACAAGAAAACCAGGACTTTTGCTCAGATTTTTGTTGTTGTTGTTTTTTTTGCAATTACAGGCCTGATAAGCTCGTGGAGCACGTATCGGTTTCATGTCATGTTCTCCACAATCCCACCTCCTCTAATAGATGTGGGTGTGTTTTCCTCCTCGTCTCCACGGGCCGGCGTGCGTTGACTTGTTGACGCGATAACTGTGACACCAACAAACACAGACCGAGGCTCACGAATCGCAGGGAGATTTGGCAAAACAGCTCATTTTCTTACCATATGAAAACTTTGAATTCACATACACGAAAGGTTGAAATTAGAGGAGGACTTTAAGGAGAAGCCGCCTTGCCGAGTGTCAGATGAGAAGCTATATACCCACTCTGGTGACTGCGCCATCAAAGTGAAGCAGCCAGTTAGCATAGCTTAGCATAAAGACTGAGAACGAGGGGGAAACAGCTAGTCCGACTCTTTCAGAGCATACCAAACAAAAAAAGCATAAATGTGTTCATTAATGAGCAGTTTTTTGTTACCTTTAACTTCATAAAGGTGATGGTGCTTCGTCTTTGGCTCACAGCGCACAGTCATCCGTAGACCACCCTATAGGACACTGGAAATAAACTATATATATAAATATATAGTAAAATATAAACCTTTTGCATTCTGGCAGACAGTCAGATGCTTGTTGATAGCATGCTAATATCTGACTGGTTACAATAAAGCTTAGCAGCTAGTTAGCTAAGATAAGCTAAGCTAACCAGCTCCTGGCTATAGTTGCATATTTAAGGGGCAGATATTAAAGCATTATCATCATCATCTCAGTGTGCTTCTTATGCTATTCCTGTTAGCATTCAGTGTTTAATTTTTGGATTCATCTAAACTTGTTCCACTGTTTCTTCTTCACGTCTTTTGCTTCAATGGCAGCAGCTCACGAGTAAAACCCGGCTTTAGGCAGTCGACGCAGCCCCATCATCTCGACATAAACAAGGCGACTCTCACACAAGCTCATTTTGAATAAATACTGCTAAGAGGCGGTGTGTGAGTCATCCTGAAACACATACTGCTGAAGTGAGAGCTGTTTTATTAAACCGGCGGCTCGGTGAACAGGACGCTCGCGTGACCGGCCCCTTGATGTTTTTGAAAGCGGCGTCAGAGTCGGGCGGTGAAATGAGATCTGATGCTGTCAGGTGTGATTCATTCGCAGAGGGCAGCGTGGCGATGTTATTTCAGATAAGAAACCCGCGGACCTCGCTGTCGCTTTCCTGTTTGATGAGCTGCAATTTCACACTGTTGCCTGTATGTAAAGTCAGAAGGAAACGCTGCGATGTAAAATAAAGTTCATTCTATGTTGTTAAAGCCCCTTAAAGACAAAAGTATATGTTTCTGTCCAAATGCGCTCATTTTGGATGTGCAGTGTAATTACATATGTTTTTTTACAGGGGCATCAGCTGATTTCCTGCCAAATAATCATTCACAGTATCTTTGCTCTGCACTCAGGATGGACGACATCCAGCTCTGCAAAGAGATCACGAGGCTGAAGAAGGAGTTGCAGAAGCTCGTCTCAGTTCCAGGTGAATTGAGAAGCCGTCGCTGTCACATTGTGCGCTGTGTGTGTGTCACATTTTATTTGACCGGCCGACATTTTGCTCTGGACAGTTTTTATTTGACACGTTGTCACTGAAAAGACATCAGCCGACTGCAGCAGTGTGTTGTGTCTGACTGGCGATTGCCTCTGTGGTGTGGACGAGAGGGGATTGAACACACCTTCAGAACAAACTGCCGGCGATTAGAAAACAGGGCTTTTTAAAGGAAATGCTCACCCGTTGTCACCTCAGACACATACAGACTTTAAATAACTCTGCAGCTCTCAAGGGCTTCTCTTACTCCTCTTGAAATTTGGTTAAAGCTTCTGCCTGAAACTGTTCAGATAGAAACTCACATTCCTCTGTTCATTAAGTTTAGATGGCAGCTCTAATATGCAAGAGGGTTGCTGTGGCAACTAAAGGGAAAAGTACATGAAGTACATCACAGAAGTGTTAAGAAACCTATAAAATGCTATAAAATTCCTATCGGTGTATTTGTTAGCCATGCAAGCAACATAGCTCTACAAGTGATTGTCTGTTGATCAGCACACACGTCCTGCAGTGTGAAACATAAGAACAGCAGCAGCCTGATGTCCAAAGTCAATATCATTTTAAATACCAGCTGAAACAACCCATAATTCATAACAATGACAATGATTGTAAAAAACAAAAAGCATAATTTGGACACTCAGTGATGGCTGTATTTTCTGTAAGACAAGGAGAAGTCAAAGGAGGACAGGGAGAAGGAAGAGGAGCTGCTGCAGCAGATCAACAAGCTGGTGGAGACCAGAGACTTCCTCGTGGACGACGTGGAGTTTGAAAGGCTGAGGTGAGGAATGAAGCGGCCGAGGAGGACTTTGTGGTGTCCGTCTTACTCCGGGGCAGCGTGTTTACGGGACAGTGAGCTGAGGTGTGGATCTTCACATTACGGTGGTTTAGTTCAGAAGAATTTTCCCACAGAGCTTTCTTTGCATGTTCCTCCTGAAAAAAAAGTGACTTATACAGTAAAAAACATCTTTGCTTATCGATCCACTGAGGTCTTCGGTCGTCTCTCTGTGTGCTGTGCATCCTCTCTGTATATTTACGCTGAATAACAATAGCCACCATCACCGCTGATAAGCAGGCGCTCGTTAATGTGAGCGAATATCTATGAGTGACATTTTGACAGGTCCCAGACAGGTTGCAGGGATGGCCACTTCCTTTCAAATGGACTGAGGGGGGGGATTGTGAGTGTAGATGGAGCTGTGAATTCACGCCTCGCACAGTAGATTAAACTCCCCTCCCGAAGATCAGTCGGCTCAGCCTGTAGCCTCGGACTCACTCGAATGCGGTCCTGTGATATTTAAGAGTCTTCGCAAGTAAAAAACAAGGAAATGCTCTCCTCCGCAGGGAAAGAGAGGAGGACAGAGAAATGGCGGCCTTCTTACAGGCCAAATTTCCCAAGACGCTGGCGGCGAAAGGTGAGTCCGACCACGAAGCTGTCATGTGCCAAGATTCCAATTAAAAAGAGATCTTCTGTTGCAGTTATCTTTTCTTTTAGCCCCCATTTCTCTCCACTCGCGACACTCGTGTGGAAGAGGACGAAGATAATTGGGCCCGTGTGCTCATGCTCGTGGTTCAGTCGTAGTCTTGGCCCCAGCTGTGTGGATGATTCAAGCACAGGACTGTTACAGCCCGGTTACAATTCATCACAGTCTGAGTCATAATCCTTAAGATTTCACTCCTGGTTGACGAGACCTGTAGTCACTGATTAGCTTTGCACAGTGGTCTGGAAATTAGGAAACCCACCAATCAGCAACTGTAAAGTTATACCTTGGTAGTTTAATCAGAAAAAAGTGAAATATAAAAACAACATATTGTGATTTTTGCAAGTTTTGTGAGTATTTCTTTGTCATGACCAGTTGTCGACAGAGACATTGCTGGTCATTGTCATCTTTATACTGTAGTTTTTTTTATAGATTAAAGAAAAGTAACCTTTTGTTACAGTGCTTCAGTAGCTGAATGGTCAAGCGCGTGTAACGTAACTGCAAAGTTTGATCAAGTCCTGTGATGTTATCTGCCGGCCGTTATACTGTGGATGATCCTTAAAAGACAGAAATGCATCAGAAAACATCAATTAGGATTCATTATTGAGCTGCAGCAGAGTATTTGGCACAGAAAGCGAGGAATCATATTTTAAGAAATCCATCCTTAGGTGAGAGATGTAGAGGATGCACGAACTTGTCAAATACTGTCAAATCTCTCTTTAAATCAGGCGCTTTGCAGGATCAGAAGGTGGCGTCCAAATCCCAGCAGACCACAGCGCCGTTTATCACTAAAACCGGACTCGCTCTGCTGAAGGACTGCTGCGGCTTCACCTGCTCCGTCATGTAACACC
>JAOXYL010000045.1:17072380-17083676 GCA_028564955.1 Terapon puta
ATTTTTGCCATTAGTTTAATGTTATTCAGTATTGTATATTCACCTTTTTTTTCACAGAAAGTGCGACCAGCTCCAGCTTGCCATCAGAAGACTGGGCCCTCAACATGGAGATCTGCGACGTGATCAACAGCTCAGAGGAAGGGTGTGTGTCTGTTATCTTATCGTATGACTGGATCTTGTACTCTGGAGCTTACATGCCTCTGACTGTTGAAATTGATGTTATTACAGACCCAAAGACGCAGTCAGAGCCATAAAGAAAAGGGTCGTCGGGAACAAGAACTTCAAGGAAGTCATGCTGGCGCTCACTGTGAGTGTTTGTCCCATGTCACCCTCTTTCTCCGCCGCCACCATGACTCAGTTTATGTTCTCCTCACTTGGTTTGAGCTGTGAAATGCAGCCTTTTACTGCTGCTGCTGATTCTCCACATCTCCGGCCGATGTTAGGTCCTGGAGACGTGTGTGAAGAACTGCGGCTACAGGTTTCACATCTTGGTGACGACGCGGGATTTTGTGGAGGGGGTTCTGGTGCGGTCGATCATCCCGAGAAACAACCCGCCCTTAGTGCTGCATGACAGAGTGCTCAGCATCATACAGGTAGGAAAATGCCTGTGTGAAAATTACATGTTTGGCAACACTCCAATTTTATAATCAGCCTTGATTGCTCCACAGCCTGATTATAATTTGTGTTTTCTCTCTTGTCAAGGCGTGGGCAGATGCATTCCGCAGCTCACCCGACCTGACGGGTGTGGTGTCGGTGTACGAAGATCTGCGAAGGAAAGGACTGGAGTTCCCCATGACAGAACTGGATGGTTACTCAACCGGCCAAGCCCCAAAAAAGGTACAAACATGGGTGGTGCCCTCACTGTTGACATTTGGCCGCTATCTGTCATCTTTGGTCATTTTCCTTTCGGGTCATTTCTGTGCCTTTGCTTACCAGACTGTGCCTGGGAACGGGCCTGCTGTCACTACTCTTCCTGCTGCTGTGCTTCTATCTTCCAAACCTCCGCTCATCCCCCCCCAGACTTCTGAGCTAAAGCTGGCCCTAGAGGGAACCAACGCCTTCACTCCCAGCCAGGTGATGGCCTTTCTCCTGAGATGGATATAATCACTGGTCTTTTTCCATGTTGGCTAAAATGCTGTCCCACAACTCTTTTTCCATCTCTGTTTCTGAGATCATGTTGGCCTCAGACGCTGAGGAAATCAATATTCCCCATTGTAGAGTTATTATAGCTCAGCTTACTCAGGAAACATTATTGACTTGACATTACAGATAAAGATGTTGAAGACAGAGCTGGGAGTGGTGCGAAGCAACCTGACCATGATGTCAGACATGATGAGTCAGCTGGATCCTGTCACGGTAAAACAAGCAGACATGGAGCTGCTGGAGGTAAAAATAAATAAATAAAACAAACCACAATAACAACATAAACTTTACTAATGTGAATATTTAATGCAAGCGAATTATTTCCTTATATTGAGAAACAGTACGTTACCCTTAACTGATCTCGTACTTTATACATTTTGTGTCGCATCTGCCCCCCACAACCCCCTCCCACCCACACATTCTTTGTCTGATTGTGTCATTAGCAGTTGTACACAGTATGTAAGGAAATGCAAGAGAGGATAGGGAAGATCGTCCCCAGAATCAGTGAGGAGAAGCTGATTGAAGAGTTGCTGGCGACTAACGATGAGATGAACACCGCCTTTACTCGCTACCACAGGTTAACAAAGATCATTCCTCTTATACTACTTTATTTATGAACAAAATAAAAGCATGACAATATTTCAGCAGGTTCTATTTTACTATTTGCCGATGATTTACTTTTGTTCGCTACTTACAGGTTTGAAAGACGATTAGCAAATGGTCAAAGCACAGCACAGAAGGAGAAGGTAAAGAGTGCGGCAGACATTTTTACGTTTATTATCTTTATGTCATATCTCAGTGCACAGAAGTGTATTAAATTGTTTCAGAGATGGCTTTGAATGTTTTACTAATTTTTCCTCAGAACCACACGTACGTCAACCTAACAGACCTAGATTTGACAGCAGAGTCTGTAAACCGGTCAGCGGCAACATCAGTCAGCAATGACAGTTTGTCCAGTCAGATGGCGAGACTCAGTGAGTACCCCAGTCGAATACTTTTTCTGACTGTGCAAATTTCTAATATTTATGTACAGTTATTGATAAATGCATTGCATTTTGCACAAGCTGTATTTATTCGCTACACTGTAATCATGTTGCTGTTCTTCTTGCAGGTACAAGCGATTCAGATAACACATTATCACAGAAAGTCAATGTGTCGACTCAACAAAGACCAAGGTACATAAAATTAGTTAGCATGCAAGCAGAGAGACCTGTTAAATTAGTTAGCTAAATGTAATAGATCTGTGGATGAAATGCCCAGCTCCGAGTGGACCATTAGGATTGTGAATGCAAACTTGACCAAACCAGTGCTTGTTTACATCTGTGTGGGTATATCAGATAAAATGGCTCAATCAGTAATGTGTGAATAATCAAGTCAGTTTTGTTGATTAGTTCTAACACTATGTTACAGTTACAGTCTAACAGAGAGTTTTTGCAGCTCTTTCCCAAGCAAATTCTCAGGAATGGCATTTGCAAAGATGTTGATCTTTGTTTTGGAGTTTAATTCCAACTCATTCTCTCTAATTCCTTTAAAGATGTGTGCCAGTATTTCACAGCATTTTAATTGCAATTATTAGCTTACATGGCCGTCAACCAAGTGCAAATCTTGTGTTTCAGCGAGCCGAGTGAACCTGACGGCCTGGCTCAGGCTCAGGACAGCAGACTACTAAACGCTGGAACGGTAAGCAACGTTGCGATGTCACTCAGGTTTTTCACGGTTTAACAGGTTTAGTCACAAGATTTATCCGCTGACATCCCTGAATTTTTCCCATTTGTGGCGAGACCTTCTGGACCACTGGAAAATGAAGTGTGAAATGGTGTATTTTGCTTAAAGAAACATTTCTGTCTCTTGCTATGAAACACTGTCAAAGCCCTCACATCTGACACCAACCTCAAGTCAGATTCTGAGGTTTTTACTTGTAAGAGAGATTCAAGATTCAAGGATTTTTTGTTATCATGTGCGCAACAAAGACATGAAGTAGCTGCTGGCAATGAAATTCTCAAAACACTGGCAGCCTTAAACAATGCTCAAAGATATTTCAGATAGAAGGGAGTAACATGCTCATTGTACAGTCTGAGATGTATCATTTGTAAGAAGGAGGAAACTTAGCTATAAAATCTTACTTGTCCTATAAAAGGCGCCTTGGTTGCGTAAGTGTGTGTTGCTCTGTCTCAGTAACTGTTTTCCTCCTAAATGTTTATGCATGAAGGATGGCAGCCCAGCCTCCACCTGCAGCTCCTCACCAAAGTTAGATTGGATGATTAAAAGGGGAATGGTGGGTCTGTTTCCAAAATGCATCCTGGTTTTACATTGATTCACCTTTCCACACCCTCTGTCTCCTGGTTTTGTCATGAGGTTGCAGTTTACCTTTGCTCTGGTCTGGATTTTTTTGTTTGTTTGGATCACTTTGGTTTGGTTTGGGTATTGGGATAAAGCACAGTGGTTTGCATGCTTTTGTGTGTGTGTGGTGAAGACAGATATTTTTTTGGACTTGACATTTGTGCCTACGCCCATCACAGAGCATGAAAGTGTTTGGGTTGACCTGATACACTCCATTGTTGTCATACCTGTCATGCTTTGCTCACCAATATGTGGTTGTTCTTTTGTTTTGTTTTGTTTTTCTTATTAGGTGGCTTGGTAGCTTTGTTACATCATTATGAAGTTTTATCAGTCATTATATTATATATTTTTATTGCACTGACGTTCCTGGTGCTCTGCTTTCTTTCTTAGATTCCTATCAACCAGTCTACAGTGATGGATGATATTGAGAAGTGGCTAGAGCTGGATGATGAGGTAAATGGTTGAATTACTCAAATGTCTCAAAATAAGAAAATATGTATAACGACGAGTTATTTGGTTTTACTTCTTATTTATTCTTGTTCATTTCTTGATTCAGGAAGAATTCAAGTTCAATTCAATTCAAGAGAATTCCAAAATCTAATTCACTGTTAACTTGCACTAACTTCAGTGCACACTTAAACCTAAGCACGCCTCAGAAGTTAAACCCAATAACTGAAATTAAAGTCCCTGTATTGCCTGCAGAGCCAGCTCTTGGTATAAGCATTATTGGCGGTTGCCTAGGGCGCCACCTGCTGGAGGGGGCACTGCTGTATGCCTGCAAAAAAAAGAAGTTAACACTGGTGATTCCTTGGTTTTAAAATGGGTTTAATGCATGAGCAAACGTAAGCATACTAACATAAACGTTTGACACTAAAATAGTGAACAAAGTATTAAAAATTATTTAAAGCCAAACAGCAATAACCACTTAATTCTCTGTCTTTAAGTTGTGCATTGATATGTGAAGCTAAATATGTGTTTTGTTTATGACACAGTATGATGACTATGAGGATTCAGATGGTGTGACCAGCGAAGGTGAGGCTCTACACAATTTAAGTCCTTTTAAAAATGAGCAGCTGTCGTCATCCACTGTTTTATTTTGCATTAATGTACATCTGTAACATCTGAAGAGTTGTTTTATGTTAAACCTACTGTATATTTGATGTGTGGTCTGTCATTAAAGAGAGGATTATTTTATACTGACTTGACTTGGAGCTACAGGTTCAAGACAAGGTTTTGATCACATTCTGCTGCCAAATATTTCTGTATTTGACCTGTAGGTGGCACTAGAGGTTAACTGGGCAGAGAACCTCTCTTTACTGCAAAACCAGTCCTTTTAAATGCCAATTTTCTATTTAAGAGGACAAATTAAGTCATTATGTTCAGGATTATTGGGGTCCAAGGATATTTGAGCACTACTATAACTCTAGACCAGAGATTTCCTTGTGGAGTCATTGTGGGTTAGTAGTAAGATGCAAAAACTGAGCAAAACAATCTTAAATTTGACATTTCAGTCATACAACATGAACAGATTATAGTAGTCTGAATCACAGACCACATGATCTTACAGAAGTCTGATGTTGTATTTTTCTCATTGATTTATGTCACCACCACTTGTTTCATTGCTCTGGCTTGTTTTTTTTTTTCTTTCCCACATCTATATCAAAATATATGCTGCCCATTTACTTTAGACAACTGATGAAGCGTTAACATCTCATCCTGCTTCTCTCCCTCTGCAGAGTTTGACCGGTTTTTAGCAGAAAGGGCAAAAGCAGCTGATCGTCTGCCATCGCTGCGAGCATCCTCACAGGACACCAACCACTCCGAGTCTTAAGCTCCACTTTAAAACCTGCCATGCTAACAATACTCATGAAGCTCCTTCGCTGCTGGCTGATAAATGGAGATGTATAGATGAACAGTTAAATGGCACATTTGGGAATTAAAACCTATATCCGAGGAAGGACATCATAGCTGTGCATACTGCTCTTTACTGCAGAGCAAACATGTTTTTTAACTGATAAATTTAATGTAATTTGAAGAAGGACAGAGGTTTTTACTTGACGTTGTTATGAAGGTTTGTCCATGTGTGGAATGCAAACATTTGCACATTTTATATGGTTACATTCCTGCTGTTGAGAGAGAGAGTGGTGATATTGTTACAGAAAAACAACTTTTGAAACATAGATTATGTATTATATTGCTGATATATATGTTGTCAACTATGATGGGTTAGAGGAAGAGCCCTCTGTCAAAGTAGCAAACACTGTAAACTTTCTACGTAAGAGAAGCTCTGCTGTTACATCATTGAATTGTTTGATGCTTCACGGTCATTACTGATGTAGGATGTCAAAGATAACTGACGTTTTTAACATCCAACATTCATTTATGAAGATGTCTTACTTGAAGTTTTAACAGGAAGTTGTGACAGATGGCTGTCAAATGTTAAATTAAAAGTATTAACTGGAAGTCTGGCTCCTCTCATTATAACCTCAAAGTGCAGCATGTAAAGGTTTCTGACTGTATAATTCAATTCATGTCTTAGCAGGGGACGAAGGTTTTTTTAAAAAAATTATTCCTTTCTAGTGTTAATTAGGTTTTACCCGTGGCTTTGGCCATTTATGGATGCACAGTGAAAATGCATTATTGTGCAGGTTAATTAAAAAAGCAGGTATCCCTAAAGTAATGTTTTGCACGTGCAACATGAAATAATTAATTCTTTAATGTAATTAATCACACTGGGGATTGATCCTGTATTCACTATCATACTGCCATGGAAATGATAAAGAAAATAGAAATGATAAAGAAAATACTAAAATGATTGACACCCAGACAGGCTGTCATCATCTTTATAATTATTATTAAGGATGCGTTTTTCTAGTTGTAAGACCTCATGTACTTTGTTACACTTATATGTGAGGTAGTTTTGATAAAGACGGGCTTTAAAGGAGTCTTACATTGAACAGTTTATATTAAGCAACACATGCTGCCATTGTGAAGCCTAACCGGTAAGTAAATACTCTCTGACTTCTGATTGGACAAAACGAGCCACTTGGCAAGTGTCCTGGCCTCTGATTGGCCCGCCACACATACGCCTCCCGTTGTTACGTGACGCAGCCACGCCTCGTCCGTCGGTCCTTACGTGCAGCTTTCCTCCACGTTTGACACCGTAAACACACGCTCGCCCTCTCCGTCATGTCTCTCGGTAAAGCCGCCCGGACTTTGTTGAGACCGGCCCGGGGGGTCCTGCGGGGCCCGGCCCCGGCTCTCAGCCGCAGCTACGCCGCCGTCGCAGACGCCAGAGCGGTGCTGGAGACCGAGCTGGACGGGATCCGAGCGGCGGGGACGTGGAAAGCGGAGCGGATCATCACGTCCAAGCAGGGACCTCAGATCAACGTGGACGGCAACCGCAGCAGTGAGTGAGACTTTACAGCGCAGCCAGGCGTGTGACACGAGCAGCGTGAAATAAAGTGTCCGTGAACGCACCATTATTAGATAAAGCCTGTTTAGTTTCTGACTCCACCTCGATGTTATCTTGGTGTTCAACTCTAACTGCACTTAACAAGTCGTGTAACATTACTGGGCGACACACAAGCTCACTGCAGACACTGAGGTTACTCACAGGACTAACATATAAGTGCAAAAAAGGTCAATAAATACAACATACAGCTCTTCTAAAACACATCAAACTGATGTCAGACAAATCAGTGATTTACTTTGAAATATAGTTGTACTGAAGTGGCCTCAGCAGCTAATCTGTGGCCTGTTTGCTGTCCTGTCAGTGAAGTCTGTGTTTACTCTTCAGGGTGAACCTTTGAATGGGCCTGCTGACTTCAGGCCGTGACCCCTTCATGTGTCTGAGAGTGACTCAGTTCATCTCAATGGAAACGCTGCTGTCACAGGCACTGTTATTTCAGATGCCCTTTGTTCACATGTGTTGGCTTTGTTTTGTAAAGCCTGTTTGACAATAAAAAAAAAAAACAATAGAATTTCTCTTGCGGTCTTTGAGCTGGTTTGAACTTGCAGTCAGTTGTAACAGCAGGCTCAAACAATCACCCCGTTACCTCAGGTTTCCTGTTCTCCATCTAAACCCTGTCTCCGTCTTTCTCTCAGGCATATTGAATTTCTGTGCCAACAACTACCTCGGGCTGTCCAGTCATCCAGAGGTGGTGCAGGCAGGGATCGATGCTCTGAAGACGTACGGTGCTGGACTGAGCTCCGTCAGGTTCATCTGCGGCACGCAGGTACGGTGGCTGCTTCACCCCTCAACCAGCACACTAACACTGGGATGGTTTTTTACAAGTCAGCATCATGGTGTTGTTACTGTGGCTTTTTTTAATCCCTTTGTTTCAATTAAGTCACTGCAAAATGTGTTTATATAGCAACCAGATATATGCAAAATAGTACATCAGATTACACCCTTTGATTGGTTCCCTCTCTGTTTATAGGATCTGCACAAAAATCTGGAGCAGAAGCTGGCAGAGTTTCACGAGAGGGAGGACTGCATCCTGTATGCCAGCTGCTTCGATGCCAACGCCGGGCTGTTTGAGGTACGTCGCACTTTGCTCACCTCCAGCGGGACCGGAACACGATGAGAGAGGATCCCCCCCGTCACGATCCCTAAAGTACTCTGTTACTCTCCCGCCAGGTTCTGCTGGGCCCTGATGACGCGGTGCTGTCTGACGAGCTAAACCACGCCTCCATCATCGACGGGATCCGCCTGTGTCGAGCAAAGAGGATGCGCTACAAACACATGGACCTCAGCGACCTGGAGAACAAGCTCAAAGAGTCTCAGGTGTGTGGGGGCCTCTTCCTCGCCTGTGAAAGGACAAAAACAGTGGCTCCTCATGTGGAAACAAATAGTCATTAATGCGTGTTTAGAACTAATGTTTATCCTGATGCAGTATTTTAAATTATAATGAGTGAGTCATGTTCTCCATCCTGATAATCAAATATTCAAACATTTTAGCACTTTTCAGGAACTAGTTCTCTCAGGAAACCTTTCTTTGTGTTATCTAGACTGACATTTACCAGGACATGTTACCTTTAGCATCTTTTAGCGCCACATCAGGCCCATAGCCTTCAAATCGAGTCAGCAGTCAACACAATCGATGGCCATCGCCTAAAAACAAGAAGCTGCTTTGTTACTATTATAAACTGCACGATGGGCAACACAAGGACATAAAGTTTGACGAGGCGTAGCAGCAGTGACTAAGAGGAATGAGACAAAACCTGAGTAATTAACACCAACTGTCTGTATGCTGAAATGCATCAACAAATAATTCCCCTTTCTTGTACCATGTGATGCAATCAAGGCAAGTCCTGATTTTCTTGATATTTCTCAATAATCCGTGAGCATGTGTTGCATCATGTGCTGGGTGCACAAAAGAATGATACCGATGAAGCACATCAGTAGTGAGAAATACAGTGTCAAAAGAGCTCGCAGGGGTCAGTTCACAGTGCGTCTATTTGAGTTTAACGGTGCATGAAACCAATATCACCGAGGTGACGAGGTCAGGTCAGGGTTCCAGTATTGATTAGGCCGACCGGACCAACGTGTTTTCCTCTCTCACTCAGGAATCTGTTTTTGTCCTCCTCAGTCGTCCCGTATGCGGCTGATAGTGACAGACGGAGTCTTCTCCATGGACGGAGACGTGGCTCCTTTAACAGGAATCTGTGACCTGGCTGAGCAGTACGGAGCCATGGTCTTCATAGACGAGTGCCACGCCACCGGCTTTCTGGGGGCTCGGGGCAGGTGGGTAACATGCTGAATAGCCCACGAGTGCACGAGATAATCCTTTTTTAATTTTATTTTTTGTCTCACTTTTTAACGTGTGTTTTATGTATGATATGACATTAAAGGAACATTATGTAAAACTTGCAGCATCAGTTAACACATGAGAGGTGATGGTGGAGAGCCTTGCAAGATGTTCATTCTCCATCACACACAACTAGAGTTTATTGATGTAAAAGAACCCCCCCACCACGTGTCCATCACTTCCTGTCATTATGAGGGGGTAAACTAATGGCATCGCTAACTGTGATTTTCAGAGGGACTGACGAGCTCCTGGGGGTGATGGACAGAGTTCACATTGTAAACTCCACCCTGGGGAAGGCACTGGGCGGAGCAGCCGGTACGTCTCCATCTGACCTGTGACTTCGTTAACAATCAGTTTCCGCTTTTACTGATAAGCGTTCTAATTTTTTTTTTCTTTTCCAGGCGGCTACACGGTTGGCCCCAAGCCTCTCATTGACCTCCTGAGGCAGCGCTCTCGGCCCTACCTGTTCTCCAACTCCCTCCCCCCTCCCGTGGTGGGCTGTGCCACCCGGGCCGTCGAACTGCTGCTCGCCTCCAATGAGATCGCACAGAGCATGACGGCCAAGACCATGAGGTGCGTTTGATCTAAGCGAGGGTGGGGGTATCGCAGTCTGTGGTTACCTGTGAGTAGAGTTAGCTCAAATACAAACTAGCCTGGACAAAACAGGTCAGGCTTTTTTGTTTGTTTTTTATTTTCACATTACACTGAAGCACACTGTAATAATGCTCACGGAAATGAAACAGCAAACACGCAGAAGGAGGAACTCGAAATGTTTTTCATCTCATTCTTGAACAGTAACCAGAGGAGTTAATATTTGCATTGGCATGAGCGTGTGTGTGTGGGGTGGGGAATAAAAACGTTTCCTTCTTGTTTCTTGACCTTGACGCCCACATGCTGCCTTCAGGGCAACATTATGTGATTGTGAGCTACACCCTCAACAGAGCATATAAGCTGTATTTTTCTACAGCATTATTACTGAATATGGACTTGGCAGATATAGAACTGAAAGCGCCTCACGTTGAAGGATTTTAGGTGCAGTCATAAAAAAAAAAAAAAAAACACTCACACAAACACGGACCGTTTGATTTTTGCTCATTATCAGCAAATGGCTATCAGTGGGAAGTAACACTTAACTTCCCATACATACTATAAGGGGGAGTCTGTACTTGCAGATGTTGTCAGTTAGGTGTATTAAGGTGTTACAGTGGAATTTTAAAGTGCATACTTATACTGGCAATTCTGTAATCATGATTGTGATATTTTTCTTTATTGTTCATTCAGGTTCAGGAACAAGATGACGCAGGCTGGCTTCACCATCTCGGGCTCCGCTCACCCGATCTGTCCTGTGATGCTGGGAGATGCACGGCTGGCCTCTCTGATGGCCGATGACATGCTGAAGTTAGGTGAGACAGCAGGGAAAACCAGGTTTAAGGAGAACATCTGAACATTTTTATACTTTGGAATACACTATTAAAGGACCACATGGGATCTGCACCCGGTAGTGAGATGTGTCAGCTGTGATAGTTGTACTCCAGGCAGTACTTTTGCACGTCTTATGGTACGTGGAAAAGATTAACATAATTAGAAAAAAAATTTAAATGCCTTTTTTTTTTTTATCGACATATTGACTGAAGCCTACAAATAACAGATTATGGGATGAAATAGTTGAGTTGAAAGTGCTCGTTCAGCCGACATGGCCGTGGGGATACATGAGACACAAAGAGTTGATAACCATTGAATTGCTATTCTGCATATCTAAAATATTCTAAAATACAAATCCACCATCCGACCACAGACTTTCTTTGTTGTTTCCCGCGTTTTGAGGGAAGAAATCGGCCTTCATTATTGCATTATAAGCCTTTATTAATTTGTATAAAGTAGAGGTCAAAATTCAGTTTACTGCAGTCAGTTCAGCTGATTAATGCTGTAAGCCCCTGTGCATTTGTAGAAAATGGTGCCACAGTCCAACCCATACTCTACATACATAGAGTTTATAGTCC
>JAOXYL010000045.1:17094588-17110103 GCA_028564955.1 Terapon puta
GGGGGGGGGGGGGGGGGGGGGGGGGGGGGGGGGGGGGGGGGGGGGGGGGGGGGGGGGGTCTGATCCGGAACCCCGAGCCGTGTCCGTCCGCGGTCAGTGGGTGAATCACAAAAAAAAGAAAAAAAACCCAAACCGCTCTCTGTGTAGTTTGACGCCACCCTAACACTGTGGTGTCGGGTGTGTGTGTGTGTGTGTGTGTGTGTGTGTGTGTGTGTGCGCGCGCGTGCACGCTGCGGAGCTGATGGAGGGTGATGGAGGTGTAGTGAGTGTTGCGTAATGATGGACCACATGCCCCTGCAGGTTGGACCAAACGAGCAATTCAGCTGAATTTAAAAAAAACAAAAAACAAAAAAACAACTGACAAACAACCTAAAGGAGAAAAAAAACAAAAAACATCATCAAATCATTTTATCATCAAATGCAGAACAGTTCAGAGTGATCCCAAGTTGATTTTCAATGCTCCACTGCAGTTTTTTCCAAATCTTAAATCAGTGTTTTGCGTGTTTTTGTGTCATGCCTCATGTGTTTATGATGCGTTTTCATTCCCTGTGTCATCGTTACCCACAGGTTTTCTGTTTTTTACCACGTGGCCTCATGTCCCGCAGGTGATGGATTCCAGCCTTCCTCGTTTCATCCTCTTCGTTTTGCTTGGCTGCGTCAGATGCTCTTTTGATGACCACCAACACCAGCGCCGCCACCAGAACCTCAATGGCACCCGCCGCTACGATTACTGCGTGCTTGGAGCCGGGCCCGCAGGACTGCAGATGGGATACTTCCTGTCCAAGGCTGGAAGAGACTACATCATCCTGGAGAGGAACGCGGGGCCGGGCAGCTTCTTTAACAAGTAGGAAACTTTTGTGAGAGCGTCTGGTGAAGCAAGGCGACTGTAGGTCTGTGTCTGTGCTCCTGAATCTCCTTTGACCTGCGCCTCCTCTTTGTGTGTGCGTGTGTGTGTCAAGGTACCCCAGGCACAGGAAGCTCATCAGCATCAACAAGATCCACACAGGGAGGCAGAACCGGGAGTTCAACCTGCGCCACGACTGGAACTCGCTGCTGAGCGATAAGCCGGACCTGCTGTTCAGGAGGGTGAGCGGCGAGTTTTACCCGCCGGCTGACGCCTTCCCGCTCTACCTGTCCATGTTTGTGAAGGAGCTCGGGCTGAGGGTCCGCTACGGCGTGGACATCGGAAGGATCAGGGCGGCGCAGTCAGGCAGCTACGTCCTGACTGACCAGCACGCGTCAGATTACACGTGCAGGTATCTGAACATGGATGAACGCGGCGCTTTCGTTACGACTGTGGGTTGCATTGTGCCTCATTCGCTGTCCTCTCTCCCTCAGCGTCCTCCTGGTGGCCACGGGTCTGTGGGTCCCGCAGAAGGTGGAGTTTCCTGGTTCCGACCTGGTGGAAGGTTACGAGTCCATCTCCACTGATCCGGAGGACTACAAGGATCAGGCCGTCCTCATTCTGGGGAAGGGGAACTCGGCTTTTGAAACGGCCCAGAGCATCCTGGGAAAAGCGAGTCGGGTGCACATGCTCAGCTCCAGCCCGGTTCGCCTGGCTTGGCAAACGCACTACGTCGGAGACCTCAGGTGATGATGAAGATTTGGAAACCTTGCGCCAACAGTTCAGACTTTACTTCGCTATCTCATTTAGAGCTATCAGAACTTTAGCTGACTGATTAATTGGGTTTTATTTTCAGGGCTGTGAACAATGAGCTGTTAGACACGTACCAGCTGAAGTCCCTCGACGGATTGGTGGAGGCCCGTCTGGAGAAAATCGCGATCGCTCGACGCAAGGAGCAAAGCAGGAGGGGATCCGGCGCGCAGAGGAAGGAGAAGAAAGGAAAGCTGTACCTCACTTTGAATAAGTACAGACAACACCAGGGCCAGAAGAACAGCTCTGATGTGACAGGAGAAGAGCTGCCAGCGTATCACATTGACAACTTCTCCATGCGAAAGCCCTACGACCGCGTGATTCGATGCCTCGGATTCCGATTCAACTTCAGCATATTCGACAGGTATGGATTCATGAGCCAATCACAAATACTGTCCCATCATCGAAAACACCCTGAACGTTTGTTTTATTTATGTGTTGTTCACATTTCTCTTGAAAAAAATCTCCCTAGCCACACGTGCCCTCCAAACAGTGAAAATGCTAAGGGGAGGTTGCCGGGGGTGACGGCGTGGTATGAAGGGATAAACACCCCCGGCTTGTTTGTGCTGGGAACCGCTGCTCACTCCAGAGACTACCGCTCTTCTGCTGGTGGCTTCGTCCATGGATTCCGTTACACAGGTGAACGTCTGGCGGATGATTATGTGACATTCAGAGTGTGGTTTGTTGAAAGAGGTCCAGTCTTCCCTTGTTCAGACCATCTGTTCTCCTTTACAAACAGGACTCTGACAATACTGCATTTAGGTAAAGCAGCCCTTTTTGCATATTATCAAGGTGCTATTTAATAAACTGAATGGATTTCCTGTCACAGCTCGAGCTGTACATCGTGTACTTGAACAGCGTTACCATAGCAACCGGTGGCCCTCGACAAAACTGTTGACAACGCAGCTGCAGTCCTGGATACTGAAGCGGGTTGGCGAGGCCTCTGGGCCGTACCAAATGTTTGAAGTGCTCGGGGACGTTATACTTCTTCGGGGGTAAGCAGATGTTATTTTGATAACGCCATTAATAACTGTGCTCATTTGTTCTGGAGATCTGCCCACTGTCTTCTGCGGATGTGTCTCTGTCTGCTCCTGTCAGGCTGCATGTTGATAGCTTTTTCCAGCTGCTTCTGTCTGCTGTTCCTGGTGAATCTCTAAGCACCCATGCACTGCCCACAGGCCCTGGGGCTGCACAGGACACCTCTCAAAGGATGTGGCCACTGTCCAGGAAGCATTAGACACCCAAACCACTGTAACTGGCACATTTTTATTCATGTGACAGGACTGTGACTGGATGCCAGCAGAGAAAAAAATCCTCAATGAGCAGACTTGATTAGATACAACCTCATTCCCCATTACCACCACTTAAGTGTTCCCTTAAGTGGTGAAATATTTTTTTAATTAATCCCGTATCACTTCCTGTGTGCACTATTGTGACTATTATGTAGTACAGAGAATGCCACTCTTTGTAGGTGTAAAATCAACAAATTATGATGCTGGAAATGACATTATGCTGGTTTACTGTGAACTTTCCACAGTACAAAGTACAGGTCATTGTTTATAACGCTCACCATATTTTCCACATTTTGTCTTTTCTTCCCTCCATGACTGTAAAAGCTCTCACTGTGAATACTTGGAGGAATTTCCACTCCAGGCCTTGCCTCAGTTCTCCTCCCTCTCAGGCCATGACGTTTCCAACCATGGACTGATAGTTCTACTAATGCAGTATGGGAAGCAGAAGATCGACTACCTGGGGCGGAACAGGGCAGAAACAGACTGGACCAAAGCTTGGAAGTCCAACTTCCTGCACCCTGTTTTATACTACTATGACACACTTCCTACAGGTGAGGTGGAGAAATCCTGTTACCATCACCAAAAGGGAATGTACGTGTGGGGAATTGATTTACTCAAGTTTTGGCTGGGAAATAAACTCTGATGTAAAGGTAATGAGGTTCCTTTTCTTTTTCAGAGGAAGAAATGAAGCTCCGTCCCAGTGGTTGGCCTTTGCCAAGGCCTAAGGCAATTCACCACATGGTTGAGGACTTCCTCACAGAATGGGACGGTCCCATATCTCATATCCAGCCGCTGCGACGCTTCCTTGAGCACTGTCTCCAGACTGACCTCAGGGCCTTCTACGCGGGTAAAGCAGTGTTCTTATATAGTCTGAAAATGCCTGCAGTGATAAAGAGGAGAGAAAAAAAATTGATAGTAAACATAATAGTGATTAATCGCTCTACACAAACAGTAAGGATGACCATGAAGTGTTTCACGCTCGCAGACAGTGTGTGTAACAGGTAGAAAGCTTGTGATGCCTTTACTTTATATATCCTAACTAAACGTAACTGAACACAAGTAACATTTTTATACGCTGACTTGCATATTCATTGAGATCTTCTGTAGAATATATGAACTAAAACCTCTTCTGTTTGTGATGTGCTCAAATTGGATGTGAGGTTTAAGAGAACAGGATGACAATCTGACTTTTCATTTTCATTGTCAGCTTATTAACTTGTTCTGATATGTCGCAAGGAGGTTGAGAGCTTTTGGCTTGTAACCCATAAACAGCAGACAAGCAGCATTCCTTTTTTTTGCCTTGTGTGTTTTAGAGCAGAATTATATAATTGCTGTATAATAATACATCATCTAAGCTAAATCCCTGATTAGTGATTTTTACAACGGATGTGTTTTTTTTGCCCCTGTAGCTTTGAAATGCCTGAGGGATATGATTTGATACATCTAATGGTAGTGTGACTCATTTATTTGTTTCCTCCCACCTTTCAGAATCATGTTTCCGCTTATCCCTAACCCATCGCAAGCCGCCACTGTTTTGTCAACAAGGTTACTTGAAGCAGCAGGGCGTCGTTCGAGACGGTCAGCTGCGGCAGCATGTTCTCGACGCTGGACTGAGGCCGACTGAGCAAGATGCCGGCACGTCCGGGGCTGACGCCGTATTCCCCAACTACCTGGCACAAGCAGGAGCCTCTGTGTCTTCGGGACTGAAACTTGACTTCTGATTGTTTTTACCTTAGCGTGTTAAACTATGCCTATAATGCTGTTAAGGCTCCTCAGACTTGCTACCTCCTGCACCCATGTTAATTCCCTCCACAGAACCAAATATTTTTCATAGAATGCCATCACACACATCAGTGGTTTCCCACCTTTTTCCTGTGTGGCCCCTTAAAACAATTTCTGCTTTCAAACCCTCGTCACCAGTTCAGGGTTAGAACATGTGACTATTTTAACCAAAGAGTGATTTTCCTTTCTTAATTTTAATTTGTTTGAGAGTTCACAGGAGACAGATTATCCAGTAATTCACTAGAAAAGAGCAATGCAGAGACGAATGTCTAGTAGTCACCTCACGGCCCCCCAGGCTTCAACACCATGTGACCTCTCGGTTTCCCAGCCCCAGGTTTGGACACCACTGCATATCACTGGAGAGGCACTTTATCCCTTAAAAACTCCCCTATTTTGATTATTCCTCACAACATATTTATATACATTATACTATGCTATTTTCATATCATGCAAATGCAGATTATATGAAGCTGTACAGGTGGAGGGTGGGTGTTATTAAATGATTATGCATTATACATTTTACACGATGTTATCTAATTGAATAAAGATGAAATACACACTATCGTTTTTCATTCAAGGGGTTTGTTTTGTGGAACGTCAGTGATTTTACACGGTGCGCATGCGCAGAGCAACCACTGGCAAAGCGCGGGGAGCGTTTGATTGGCTTCTCGGTGGCGTGGCTCCTATTGGACGAGAGCTAATGAACAACACGGAATCTGATTGGCCGTCGCCGCTGCCTGGTGCCGTTGACCGTTCAATGGGTGTGCCTTTTACTACTTTCATGCGATGAAATGGAAAAATGTGAAATAGGGGACATTTTGGAGCCGTGGAGAAAGAGTGTCTTCTACCGCTAGGATACTCCGAGTCACCCGGGATGGGAGCACCTGACGGGGGCCGTTTCTGAGCCGACGAGCCGTGCAATGGCCGCAGGCGTCGCGGGCGGAGCGGGAGCCGTGTTCAGAGTTGACTCCAGACGTTAATGACGGCCGCGTTTCCTTTTCGCTGCTGGCACGAGTGGTGAGGACAGCGCCGTGTCAACACAGCATCCGTATGTCACGGTGAGGGATGGACGGGTGGAGCCCAATCGTCGCAGCAGCCTCGGATAACGAGCGCTCCAGCTCCGAGGGGGAGTACATGGTGGAGCCCGGACCCGAGGCGGACACCGGGGAGCTGCCGGACGGAGAGCCGCGGGGCGCCGGGGACAGGACGGCGGACGGGGGCGCCGCCGCGGTCGGTTTCGGGATAAGCGGGACCGGGGAGGGCAAGGTGGTGTTGGGTCGGGTCGGACAGAGGGACGACAAGGAGCTCAGGTACCTGCACCTGCTGTGGGAGCCCGGGAGAGCGGAGGTCGGCCCCGGAGGAGTGACGAGCAAGCTGGGGAAGATGACCGGGAGCAGGGCCAGGAGGCACCACAGAGCCGTGAGGAACCTCGGTCCTATCGGGAAAGATATTTACGGTGAGACACGTGTCTGTTACTGTGAAAGTAAACAAGCTGTATATTAGCTGCACGCGGTGTTTGTTTGCAATATCAACAACATAAGTTAGTTGGATGCAACCAAACAGGTAAACAAAAGGTGTGTTGCAGTTTGATGCAGTGAATAACAAAAAATCAACAACTCAAAACTATGTTATATCACGACAACCAAGCTCCCAGTAGCTATTTAGTCTAATTTTGTGATATAAATCCCATTATTTACATCCCCAGTGAACAGTAGGGGTGTATTATCTGTTCATGTTCAAACAAAGAGACTTTGAGAGTGTAAAGGCAGTGCCCCTGTGTGTGTCGTATCTTTATTTGTTCCTCTGATGCCATGCAGTCTGACCCCGCTCATGCAGTCATAAAGCAGTATTTACATACTTACGTCACTTTGCATGTCTTATCTCCACAGCTGTGAAAAGATTGAGGGAGGCGGCGAACAGCAACGATATCGACACAGGTATGAAACAGTGAGGCGATGCAGTGAAGTGTAAGTGGGACTTGGGAGGGGTGATTCTTAAAGGCTGTACTCTGCTAATAAAGTTGTCTTCTTTCAGTTCGAAAGCTCCTACAGGATGACATTGATCCCTGTGCAGCAGATGACAAAGGGAGGACGGCTCTCCATTTCTCCTCCTGCAATGGCAACGAGAGCATCGGTGGGTTGGTGATGAAAATCAGGATATTGTCATAAGAAATAGGGTCATCAGAATCAGTGACAAAGTCTAGATTTTAGCAATTAAATGTCCATCTTTTTCAAATATCTTGTCCGTAGTGCAACTGTTGCTGAGCCACGGCGCTGACCCCAACCAGCGAGACAGTCTGGGAAATACCCCCCTCCATTTGGGTAAGAGAGAGAAATCACCATGACCTGTAAAACCTGCGGCGGTGTGCTCAATAATGCATATGACTGTGGTTTCACTGTGACACGCAACTGTACAGTTGCCTTATTGCTCATATGTGTTCAAATGAACAGATTTAATGCAGAATAACAAGCAACATTTTAGTGCTGTTTTTGCATGGTGCGAGTGTTCTCTTGGATTGTTGAATTTGTTGTTGTAACTTGACCATTTTATCCTGTGTTTCTACAGCGGCCTGCACCAACCATGTGCCTGTTATCACCACATTGCTGAGAGGAGGTGAGATGACTGTTGGGGTGTTGAGTTCTCTCTGTACATGTTGTTCACATTATACTCTAGGAGTGTTCTTTGTAAATTGGCTGGAAATAAAAGCCTTTTTACTTTGACATCAGATTAAAAAAAGTACAACATTTCATTAAAATGTATTCCCAGTGTCAGACTGTAACTGAACTCTTTCAAAATGAATCGATTTAAATTCAGAATATTACTATAGCACTATAAACACAAAAGTGTCTCAACAGTTTGAGTGTTTTTGCTGTATCCATAACAACTGTGATATCTTGGTCAGAGTTAATAAACTCTAGAAATGTGATTATTAATCAGTTAGAACTGAGAAACTGATATAACTGATATTTAAAGAGCACGTGTTTCTAAGAGATGTGATCTTTACTGTCTCTGTTAAGGAGCCCGTGTGGATGCCCTCGACCGAGCAGGCAGGACCCCTCTGCATCTAGCACGCTCAAAGCTAAATATTTTGCAGGAGGGAGACTCGCGCAGCTTAGAGACCCTGAGAGGGGAAGTCACACAGGTAGAGGATGAGCTAACTCCGCTTGCATTCATAATGTTGTGGTGTGAGGTATTTCTGAAGCTTTTTATCTCCGACTTTCCTTTGCAGATCATTCAAATGCTGAGGGAGTACTTGAACTTAATGGGTCAGAGTGAAGCTAAAGAGAGGCTGGAGCACATTTCGACACAGCTGCAGCACACACGCACCAAAGAGCAGGTTAGAACGACATCCTCATTGACTATTTGTCAGTTTCACATGTATAAAAACCAGACCGAAGATTTATTGTTTAGCTTAACTGAAATCTGTTTGTTTTTAGATTACCATGTATTGTTTATTTATCGTTCTCTTACCTTCACCAACTAATACATGGCCGTATGTATGTATGTTTTTTCTTTCAGGTGGATGAGGTGACCGATTTACTGGCCAGTTTTACATCACTCAGCTTACAGAAACAGAATTTGGGGGATAGGTAGAAGATAAAGTGTACAGAGGGTCGAGCTCCTTTTCAAACAAGCCTCTGCTCCATTAGCCTTGAAGCAAGTGCTGAACCATGATGCTGAGATTTTCTGTCCATATTCTAAACTAAATATTTGCCTACACCACTGCTGTACTGGGCAGTAACACTTAAACCCCTTGTTGTTTTAAGCCAAGATGCATTGACAGGCCACACCTTTGTGGTTTTGAAAGCTTGCCTGTGACTAAGATAATGGTAATCGTAACAACTGTATGTTGACAGTGGCACCAAAAAGTGTTGTTATCATTGTTAAAATGAAAGGATACTCAACTTTCTGTGCCCAATACTGTCATGAAAAAAAGAAAAGAAACCCACCAAGGGTAAAATACACTGAGGACAGGAAGCTGGTGGAACAGAAGCTAACCCCAAAGTGCAGAAGGACCTCGGCTTTCTATTGTATGTGTGTGTGCGCGTGAGAGTGTGTGTGTCACAGCCGTATGTGTGTGTTTCTCTTTTTGCCCACCATTATGAGTTATGTTGTGTGGTATTTCTCATGAAATTATGAAAAACAGTTTTCACTGTTGTGTTTTTGGTTTTCTTATCAACGGCATCACCAGTTATTTTGTTGCCTTCATCTGTATTGCATGTGTGTGAACTGTACTTTATTAAAAATGTATTTGGGTGTTGTTGTAAATTGATTTATGCGAATCAATAAATCAATATGTTTGGCTATGTTTTTTAATTGTTGTCTTTTTTTTAACAACATGACAAAGAATGGTTTATCTAGCTGGGTTTCTTTTGCAATTTAAAGTACACCCAGTGGCCACTTCATTAGGTATACCTGAACAGTGCAACGCAATTCAATACATGTATCAGACAAAATCAACAAACCTCACAGTTAAATGTACTGTTGTTCTTGACATGAACATGTTTTGTCCTCCCTATTAACAAGCATGAGGTATCCAGGACATTGTGCATTATGCATATTATACAGCATTATAATTCAGTTGTCTACCACATCACCTTTTACTGCGATATCAGTGCTGAAAGAGATCTTTGAACTGATGTATTTCAGAAAAGGTCAACTAAAGCTGGCGATCATAATCTTTTCAAAGGTAGACTTTATAGCAGAGCAGTTGTATTAGATTGCATTTGATTGTACAGATGTAATAAAGTGGCCCCTGAGTGTATGTTTAACATATTCAATGAGGGGCTCCTTTGTAGCTGGAATTTTGAACAGGAGTGAATGTGTTGCTAATATGGCTTCATTTCCTCCGCCCTGATTGGCTGAATCACCAAAGCTCCTCCCCTTCACCGACACGTATTGTTGTTTCGCCGATAATAAAAGATGGCGACCGGACCCGCGTAAATTGGAGACCCCATAGAGGTAGTAATATTTAATAAACACATTCTTTACTATATTCCTGGTGTTTATAAAACACACAAGCTACCCCAGAGGAAATGAAGACACGAGCAGAGCTGAATGCATGGCCGCCGCAGTGCTGTGTGCACTTCAGGCGGCCGCGGCCTAGCTGCCGGTGAGAGCCTCGGGCTTTCCTGAGCCGCGCTCCCCAGTGAGCTGAGGCCGCGCTCGGTGAGAGGGATTTGAGCCCTTGAGCCGCTGGTTAGCTAGGCAGTCAAAGTAGAAGGAGAGGGGGTGTGTTTGTGTATCTTTACGAAAGTAGGCGGGAATTTCTTTAGCTATCATGTTTTTTTGTACTCTGTTTTAGCTGGCAGACCAAATCTTTATTGTAATGTAACGCAAAGTGTATTTTCCCTCAACTAGCAGCCTCTCATGCAGCACTTCTCCACTTTTTAGCAGCATTATGTCCAGCTTACCTGCAGCTCTGTTTGGGCTATTAGCGGGATCAGGCAGGAGCATATTATGTACTCATTCGAGTTTAATTATCTTTTTATGTATAGACGTGAGTAAATAGTTTTTTCACACTTTATCGTCGTGTAACATCAAACCGTTGTAAGTAATTAATTAAAGACATTTTTACATGTATGTACACACATACACATTTATGTGTATTCAGTATCGTAACTTTGTTTTCTTAATTTTCTTGGTGTTCACTGAACAGGTCAGTATCCTGTCGTATGTTGTCAGTGACATACTGTGACAGATAAATTTGTGGACCAAGGAGGAGCCATGGCTTTTGAGGAGATCAAGAGTAAAGGAGGAATGGGTAAGGTCTGCATGTGAACTTTTTGATCACAATGATAAGTAGTGAGAAAACCATGAAGTGTATCTGCTAACACATCAGAGTGGCAGTTTGCAAGAAGAATGGAGAATATTTTAAGAGATGTAACAAGGGCGATCATATTGGCCATCTTAAATATTACAAATTTATGAAACAAAATGGCAGTCTTAATCTTATGGTTATAACACTGACATATTTTTTAGATGTGGGGATGGAGGGAGAGAGGGGTCTTGTCGCTGGTCGTAGCCAGAGAGAGAAAAGGAGGTCCTACAAGGACCTGCTGAGGGAGGAAGAAGAGATTGCTGCTCAGGTCCGAAAGTCTTCCAAGAAACGTCCTAAGGTAAACTATCTTATTACAACAGCTTGACCTCGTGATTTAATTTTACAGCATGCTATTAGTAGTTAAACCGTTGTTACACATTTTAATATATTGAACCTATAAGTGTGTGAATTGGTAAATTGAAAGCAGTTGTGTCGTTGTTAATCAGGATTCCGAACTTTTCATGCTTGGAGGGGACTCACACAAAAAGAAGAAGAAACATAGTGATGACTACTACTACAGAGGTGAGATGCGTTGTAATGATTGTTTAATTTCACAAATACATGCTCTGCATCTGTGTTTACTTTATTCTTCCTCCTTTATCAGACCACGATGGTTCAGGTCCACCTCCACACAAGAAGAAGCACAAGTCTGCAGACCGCTCCCCTCCTCTCTCGTCCCCCTCGTCCTCCCACCCGACAGACACGGCGATGGGCCTCCTGCAGGCCATCACGTCTCCAATGGCCACGGGTTCGGACCCCAGCCCCCACCTGCACAAGAAACCCTCCTACCCCACCTTCTCTTCGCACTCCTCTAAGGACCGCAAACGCGAGAGCAGCAGTGGCAGCGGAAGCAAAGGGAGCCACTCCTTCTCTCACTCGCGCCCTTTGTCGTCGTCATCGTCTTCCTCCAAGAAGCACTCCTCCTCTTCCTCAAAGTCGTCCCTGTTTCACGGCGGAGCTCCCAAAGAGGAACCCTTGACGTTACGTGAAGCTGACGGCCTTAAGATGAAGCTCATCATGTCGCCAGAGAAAGAGGAAGGAGAGAGCTTCCCGTACACGCCACACTCATCCAAAGGAGTCGTGAAGAAAGAGAAGGACAGAGAAAGGATGCAGCCCTCCAAGTCGCCCAAGAAGAAGCTACAGCAGAATCGAGATCCGCTGCCGGTAGTGGGGAAAGAAGTGGAGGTGGAAGGTAAGGTCTTTACTCTTGGAAAGGCTGAAATTATTTTCCTGATGAACCAAAGCACCTTAAATTATTTGGCCCGACATGTTGTGTGTTCATGAATTTTCTTTGTCCTGCAGGTCATTATGGAGGTGGCATGGGAGATGAAAGCTCTTCGTCTGGGGGCGAACTGGAGGCTGGAGAACTGGTTATAGATGATTCGTACACACACATGTCAAAAAAGAAGAAGAAGAGCAAAAAAAGCAAGAAGAAAAAGGACAAAGAAAAGGACAGAGACAAGGACAAAAGTGGGAAAGACAAGAAACACAGCAAAGGATTTGGAGGTGACTTAACACTGTTAAATGTTTGACAAATATATTGTTGTTCCTGTAACTGAGCGTCTGTTTTTTGCTGTGTTGAGATTTATGGTTTTTACATTTAAAGGCATATTCAGGATTAGTCAGTTACTGTTTGTAAACACCATTTCCTGAGTTGAGAAGAAGAAAATTCGATGCATTTCTGTTTTGGATTTGCAAATATGTGCCATTCTGATTTCCTGAGGTCAATAACGTATACACTGTGAAGTAAAAGATATCTGTATTAGGTGTAAATGGTAAAACTAAAAGCTTCATTGAAGTCGAACGTCTTTCATGTGGTAGCATTTGAGTTGAAGCAAAGCTCAGGCTAAACTTTTAGCTGAACACATCAATGCATTTTGTCTTTGCGTGATGTTCTGCAGACTCATCGAGGAGCCACAGCCACTCCCATCCCACAGTCACTCACAGTGCAGTTGGTCCCATGTATGCCATGGGCACGCCCGTCCCTACACACCACCATCAAGGCAACGATGGAATGACAGAGAAGAAGAAGAAGAAAGAGGAGAAAGATCGGGATAAGCATGACAAGGATAAAGATAAGGTAAGATACTGTTCAGTCTAGTTCTCTTTTTGTGGAATTCACAGAACAGTTAGTGCTGGTTTTGGATTTCTGACCATGGAAACACACATTTTACCAGCTAACTAACAGCTTGTAACACTACTAACACCAATGCACTATGTGTTAAATGCTCTTTTCATAATGCGTCTCTTTGTCCTCCCTCAGCCCAAGAAGAAGAACACAACAGCATATCAGGTGTTTTGTAAGGAGTACAGGGTCAACATAAATGCAGAACAGCCAGGACTGGGTGGGTGATATAATGACATACAGTATATTGTATATAATGAATTTGACAGCCCTTTTACATATTACTGAAAAACACATTTTAACCAACATGTTTGATGTTTAATTTGC
Organism: Terapon puta; assembly: GCA_028564955.1. NCBI lineage: Eukaryota > Metazoa > Chordata > Actinopteri > Centrarchiformes > Terapontidae > Terapon > Terapon puta. The sequence continues at coordinate 17,107,590 of JAOXYL010000045.1, forward strand.
AGTCTTTGGTGAACTAAGCAAAAAGTTGGCTGAAGTGTGGAAGGCGATGCCAGAGAAAGACAAATTAGTACGATTTTTCTTTATTTGTTATTGATATTGAAAAAGCTTTTGAATTTCACAGTGATGCTTGCAGTTGTGAACGTGCACTAAACGGCCTGTGTGTGTTTTCCTCTTTAGGTTTGGAGGCAGAAAGCTCAGTATCTGCAGCACAAACAGAACAAAGCCGAGGCCACCACGGTCAAACACAAGAGTACCAGTGAGAGCAAAAGCAAAGGTGTCTTTGACTCTTACGTGAACATATTTGCCTGATTTAAAGAGGATGATTTATCATATCTTAACTCTTTGTTCTCCGATCATCGGTGCTCATTACCGTCTTTCATTTATGTTTCGCCATGAAAGTTGTAGGAACGGGAACAGGGATGGTATCGCCGACCAGAGCACCCAGCACTATATCCCTGTCCCCAGCACGAGTCCCAGACGTGGATCCCATCGACGCAGCAGCTCACCTGCAGCTCCTGGGAGAGTCCCTGTCTCTGATTGGACATCGGCTACAGGAAACAGAGGTACGTTTCTACGTGCAAGTGTGCACATGCTCTATTTTCAGGCCAACTATGCTAAGGTGCTTTATTTTGAGTCCGTTTGCGCTTCATTTTCTGTTTTAAAGTGAAACGCTGAGATGTTTCCTTACCACGCAGTGATGTCAGAGTCATGTTTTTTGTTTGTTTGTTTAGGGGATGGTGGCGGTGTCTGGGAGTTTGTCTGTACTTCTGGACTCCATCTTGTGTGCGCTGGGCCCACTGACCTGTCTCACAGCACAGATACCACAGTTAAACGGATGTCCTCGAAATGTTCTGGTATAGTATTAAATTAAACCACTGTGCATGCTGGACTACATTTTCTTTAGAGCATTAAGGTGTTACACATGGTAGAGATGATGTGAATCTGCATTGCACTTATCTAACGAAGCTCTTTCCCTCTTTCTGCCAGTCAAACACGTTGGACAACATTGCCTACATCATGCCTGGACTGTGAGTGAAGGATGATAATCAATGCGCGATTTAAGTCAACATGTTTTATTGGACTTGTCCATCACAGGAGTAACCCTGGGACTTTAATTTAAGCCACTGCTTGGCATCTGAAAACTTGGATATTTCTAGTGTCAACATGTTTTTAAAGTATTTTTTTAAAAACCCTGTTCTCTTAATTTTCTAATTGTTATATTTTTAAATGAAACATTTTACTGAACCTTAATCTGTCTTGGCATGTCAGCTTAGTCTTACTATTACTGTACAGTGTGCTGTTGTGTGAATGGGTGTGCGCTTGTATGAATGTGTGCGTCCAACTCTTATGTCCACATTTGATTTTTTTTTTTTTTAAACAGAAATGTACAGGAACATTTAAGTCGCTGTCTTTTGGTTGTCATCAACATAACATAATATATTTGACACATGCTTAGTTTTTCTTTCACCATGTAAAAAGTGCTGTCATGCCTTGCCGTTTTATACATTTGATATTTTACTGTGCTCACAGCATTTAGACTTTGACTGTAGAATTTCAGGTGATAGAAAAAGGTGCAAACTTGTTGTAATCAAGAGCTATTCAAACAAATCACTGTCAGACACCGAAGGAAAGGCAGCATTAAAATATGATCTGTTCCCAAACTCAGCTTCTGCTTCTTTATTAGCTGTACTGGTGGTGTGGATTTGGGGTTAGCAGTGCCCATTGGTTCGACAGTTCGTTCCAGCCTGAAGTATTAAAAAAAGTCTTATGAATGAACGGCCATTTAAAAAAAGTCTACATTTTCCTCCCGACATTTTTGCTTGTTAGTGAAATATAAGGGCAGCTTTTGTAATGACATCGACCTCAGCTGTACTCTTTGTTTGGTGCTAACGGTGGAATGTAACTAAATATATTTACTCAAGTATGGGATGGAAGTACAAATTTGATGTGCAACATCTCAGAGGTTAATATTCCACTTTGTTTTTCACTACATTTATCTCCCATTCCCTGGGACAGATGTTCATCTCTTACTGCCCAGTGAGAACCACGCATCTCCAGATGTGTTGGTGTTGAATGTTTATGATGAACTAAAGGATGAGGTGTTTTTTTATTTTATTTTATCTGCTGCAACAATTCCCATTGACTTTTTAGAGACACAGAGTTCTCACAGGACATCGAACATGATGATCTTACAGACCAAGATGCACTGCATAAGCTGAACCTATCCAACAATATATACAGCAGGTATGAAGTTAACCTGAAACACCTACAGCACTAAAATGCAACATTAATTATGCAGTAATAATCCAGGAACACCAACAGGAAACACTTCTACTGCTAAATAAGCACTTTTTCTGTATTTTCTGTGTGTTTTAGTACTTTTACTTCAGAAAAGGATCTGAATACTTCTTCCACCACCACCGACATTTTATGTTAATATAAGCTGTCAGCTCCTTAAATAATAGAGGTGTCATGGGTAATACATGTAAATAATAAAATAAAATGTCTGACTGT
>JAOXYL010000045.1:17127159-17138271 GCA_028564955.1 Terapon puta
AAGAGAAAATAAAAGTGGACCGAGCACAGAACTCTGAGGCACTCCTGTGGTGAGTCAGTTTGAACAGTGGCCATTGACTTCCACTGATTTGAGTCCTACCTGAGAGATTCATTACTAAACCACCCAACTGCTCATCCCTAAATGGCCTTACGAAATATTTAGCTGTTTTCTATTATATGAATAGCTTTCTTTCTAACTGACAGTCACCTGGAGAGAGTTTAACGCTCAGAGAATCTGAGGCAACAATACGCCCGAAAACACAAGAACAACAAGCTCCTTCGGCCAAGATAGTCTGATAAGAACATGATTGTTTTCATCAGCTGAACAGAAATCATATTAACTTGGAAGAGAGGAGGAGACATTATCGCCATCATTTCATTAAAATAATTATTGGTGGCTACAGCTTACATTACCCAACAGTCATTATTGCATCGCTGTCTTCTGCCTTCTGAGGCTTATCATGTTTTTTCTGTTTTTCCTTTACAACTGATTCAATTTAGGCCCTCTTTCTCTCTCCCTCTGTCTCTCTCTCCTTCTCTCTCTCTCCTCTCCCCACTGTTGCTCCTACCGCCTTTCACAGAACGCCTTCAACTCAGCAGCTTTTTCAAATTTGGGGCTTGCGACACTCAGCCAAAAGCCGCAAATTACCCCCCTCTAGCAGCAGCGAATTAGGAACAATTTTGTGTTAGCTATAAAAAAAGAGAGAGAGGGAGAGAAGTGAGGGGAAAATACAGCTTACACCAGGGACCACCAACAGAGGCAACATGGGATGAACGGCTCGTTGGCCGACAGTTTGGGTGGCAGGGCGGCGCTAGAAAGCAGCCTCAGTGATCTTCAGAGCAATCAATCCTATCATATCACATCTACATAGTATGGCACAACATCCATTACCAAACACAAAGGCCTGAATTAGTGGATTTATGTTGCTGTTACAGGATGTTTGCAGGCCTATGAATTGGCTTTACAGTTCCCTGAGCACACAGAGACCTGCAGCAATGATAAAAAGGCAGGCCGGTCCTCTGACACCGGCGGCCTCGCGGCAGCCGGCGCTGTTCGCCGCGGTGACACCGGAGGGGAAAGGATTCGTATGAGGTGACAATCCGCCGTCTGAAATATTCATTCCCTCTTGCGAAGAGGGTGGGATTTTTGATTTCCCCCTCGCTATGCGGTTGGTCCTTAACTCTGCGCATTAATGTAAAAAGGGTCTTTTTCTTGTTTCTTACAAAGCGTGAGGTTTGGCATGCCCACTTAATCTGCTTCCATTGAGCCAATCCATGTTTTTCCCATTCTGGCGCCCTCCTCAACTCCCTTTTAAAATCCATTTCCAAGTTGTAATATGCCACTGCAGACGTTATTGAGGGGAGAAAACCAAATGTAATGGGGAGGGGAGGGGGGACAAAGTGCAGACAGAGAGAGAGAGAGGTAGAAGGTGAGCAGAGAGAGAGAGGGGCGAGGCAGAAATGGAGCTTTCCAGCTATTAACTGGCTGGTTTTCAAACGCCTCCCGCTCCTCGTGGCGATGCCTGCTGTGGAAGGCAGACCACTTTGTCTTCCTCGGAGATCAGTCGGAGCGGGGCGGGCCGCAGCCAGGTTGGGGTTACTGACTCTCATTAGGCCGCACACCGACCGCCAGACTGTACGACTGTAACAAGAGCCTGCACAGTTACAGCCTGACCCCTCTCTGACACGTCTTGGCCCAGATGTTAATTGTGCTTCCTGCTTCCCTTTTGATTAAATGACAGCGAGTTTTAAGTCTTTGTTTGTATGGCTAATGGCTCTCATTTAGTGCAATAAGTGGTTTCGGGGCTGCCGTGGGTGACATCACACTCCTGCCGCCTTTGATGTCAGGCCTGTAAAGGGTAAGAGTTTCTCTCGGCGGTCGGAGGCCTTCTACCTGCGGCCGATGCACGGCGCGCTCCGTCGGCCATGTTGGCACACGGGGCCGTCCAGAGGAGGTGCCGCCGGAGTGCCAAGCTCCGTGGGCAGTGTGAGGGCATGAGGTCGCCGGCTGGGGAACAGTAGGGCACCGGGAAGGTTGAAAATAAAGCGCAACATGAAGGGGGAAAAGGGAGGAGGGGGGGTCAGGAGTAAGTACCACCCAGTGAAATCCATGTTGGCTGCTTCACAGGCTTTTTGAGAAACAGATGTCGTAAAGAGGAGGATCTATCTGCCATAAAATCTTGAATGCAACTGTGGATTTTCTTAAGATGTCTAATGGAGCTGTGCATTTCCTCCAGAAGTTGGCTGGCAGAGACAAGCCACGGTCTGAGGGTAAGAATAGAATATCCAAGAAGTTTAACATACTTTGGTTTATTTGGAAATTATTAGAACACAATGTTCAAGTTTACCAAGTAACCTAAAGTATTTAAGGACGTCACTGACATTTTTTTGGTTCTCTCCTCTCGCAGCATCATCAGATACGTGCTTTTAGCTGTTTCCTCTCAGATGTTTGTTTGTTTGGTTTTTTTTCTCTCTCTACCTCTTCATTTCTCCATCCTTGCCTCTTTTCATCTTGATTTTATTGTCCCCTCTGCCCCCAGCTGCAGATCTCTCCCCTCTCGCGCTCTATTTTCTCCCACTCCCTCCGAGCGCGTGGCTGAGGTGTGAGATCATTCTCCTTCTGGGTGGCTTTCCTGCTATATGTCACTGTCATCTGTTGGCACTGAGGCTTGAGGGGGGGTCCCTTTTCCAAAAACACACCGCACTCCGCCTCACCACCCTGCGCATAATAAATTCTTTGGGCACGAGACTGGAGAGGGGTGCACCAACGGAGCAGCGTGTTTTACTGGGCTTGGCAGGGTAACACATAGACCGGTGAGAGAGAGAAAGCAGAGAGACAGAAAGAGAGAAAGAGTGAGGGGAAGGGGGGGAGAGGAGGGTGCAGCAAAAAAAAAAAAAAAAAAGGGTGGAAGATTTATAATTGAATAACTCCCCGAAGCAGGGCAGCGGGGACTGGCCCTGCCAGGAAAAGCAAACGCCAAGGAGCGAGTGAGGCTTGTGGAAGTCAGCCATTAAAGTGAGAGGAGAAAAAAAAACTCAGCTGTGATCGGCCTCAGCAGAAAGGTGCGAGATTTACTAATGATAACTGAAAAACCACAACACCTACGCCTTTATATTCACCCAACTCTCAGTCTATGGCTGCACAAATCAGCCCCCTGAAGCAAACACAGATCAGTCGGCAGCAATCAGGCGTTCAGTCACGCAGGAAAAAAAATCACTGGGTCAAAACAACACGGGGTTAACTTTGCACCGATGGGTTGTTGTCACCTGGTGTCTGTGCTATTTTTAATACTGCTGTTGAGTGTTTTTGACTCCTCGTTCAAGACGATACATATATGTCTGCATCTAACGTCAAGAACAGCACAGGTAGTGTCATTTGATGTTAAAAAGACAGAAGATTAAAAAAAAGTTTGCAACTGTAGCACACTTTAATTTGATAACAACAGTAGCAACTAGAATACCACAGGGTTAAAAATTGACTGAAAGCAGTGCAGTATTTGTGTAATGTGACCCAGTGATAATGGGATGGTTGACACAGTGGTGGTGTTATTTTTACATGACTGTTGCGTCACTGGATTGAAACTACTTTTTTTTTCTCTTCTTTTTTAAAAACTCATGAGTACTGGCTGAAGTAAACCCAGTATTGTGTCTGTGCTATATTGCATGGGCATTTTGTTACCCAGTGATTTCATGTGTGCACTGACACTGGTGCTGAGTTTTGACCCGAGTTAAAAAACTGACCCAGTCCTTGTGGGTAGAAATACACCCAAAGATTATTTTGTCCAGCAACATGAAATAAAAAATGACACCAATGAAAGGTCAACCCAGTGTTTTGGGTTTTCTACCCATGTGTACCAGACCAGGCACACACAGGTCACTCTACACTCAGTAACACTGAGCTGGACTGTGGTGGTGCATTGAGACCTTTAGAGTGTAAGCAGCCTCAAAACTCATATTTAAGCAGGCTATAAGACAGGGAAAATATTTTAAGGGCATTTATTCCAGGCTATGCATTTCAAAGTCTTTGCAGCAACACAGACGGCCGGTGTTCCCGTCCTGACTGATCTTGCAGAAGTTGTCCCAGAATGCACCGCTCTCCCCACTCGGGCTCTCCGGGCCTTCGCCGGGGAAGCAGAAGCAGCGAGGGCAGCGAGGCGGGGCGCTCCGAGACTGCGTTTATCTTGCCTGTTTGGTTTGGCGTCGGCGGGCGGGGAGCGAGAGGCTCGGCTCGGTTAGGCATGAATGGAGCTCTGGCTCAACCGACTCACTTTTCCCAGAGAGGCGAGCTCCACATCAGAGCGAGGTTATGAGTCGTGATAACTCCGGACCGAGAATCCGCGCGGAACCGAGCGGAAACGGCGACATGGCACGCGCCACTGACGGCCTGTCACATAAACGTCCATTCATCATGCCCCCCTCCCAGTGAGATGAATCACCTTAATGTGACACTGAGTAAAGTCCTCCGCGGTGACATATTCAATTTAAAGCCCCCCCACCCCCCCCCCCACCCCCTCTCTCTCTCTCGTGTTAAATTGTGAGTGACTTTGCAGATTACATTGGATTTGAACTTGGAGGCGAAGGAGGTGGTGTTGAAAACAGGAAAATCCTGCTGCTGATCATTAAACAAAAAAAAAAAAAAAAGGAGAGAAGCTTTTACTCGTAACACAAGTGAGGATTTAATAAACCATGTCACACTCAATGACGCACAAAGGAAAAAGAAAAGTAAAAAAGACTTGAAGCGGTGCACTGGCAACTTCTACCTCCTTCAGGGTGGAAAACTGATGTGCACACACACACACACACCAGAGACACACACAGACACATTAGCCTGGGGTGTCTGACTTGCTTATTTTATCAGGTGCAAACCCCCACTCCCCTTCCCTCACACCCCCCCAAAATATGACCCTGACTCCCCCTCCCTGGCTGCCAATCAGACGTTGCGACAGTGTTTGTCTGCCTCAGTCTCTCCTCTCCTGGCTCCCCACCAGCGGAGCGAGCTCATCACAGTGACAAAGATTCGCCTTTTAAGGATCATCAGGGCTCATATCTCGCCCACATGAAGCTGCACCGAGTGAAGCGTCCTGTCGGTGCGCACGGCGGCCCGGATCACGCACGGGCGCGCACAAGACCTCCCTTTATACGCACCTTTTCATGACTTTTTCAACATGTGCTGCACCTTTACATCTACATCAGACTGAAAAAAAAGTCATCTATGCACGGCTGTGTGTGAGGCTTTTCAATCAGATATCTCCTCGCAGCGGAGGCGTGATGGCGCACGATATGAATCTGGTGTCGGATCAGCTCCGACCGCAGCTCTCGCCGCACTGTTTAAGATTAGCAGCGCAAATATTAGAAGCTCGGTTGTGACAAAAAATAAAGGGGGAAACCTCAGGACAGATTGAATTAAATGTCAAAGATTTTTTTTTTCCTGAATGGAGCAAAGAAAAGAGAAAAAAAAGGGAGGGGAGAGAGAGAGAGGAAAAGGGCGCATCAGTGCGCTCTTCCTCCAGGAGCGGGCAGCTCAGCAGCTCCATCAGGTAACAATCTTTTTATTTGTTTCAGCCTCTCGCTGGGTGCCAAAGTCTGAGGAGGACTGAGCGTGTGGTGTGATCCATCAGCCCCGTCCAAGAGTCTCAGCGTTGTAATCCATCTAAACCAGGCTCAGAATAGAATTAAATAAATACTTCCATGCTCTGGGACCTAGAATTATTTTACTACTGTCATTCTCGCCGCGGAGCAGGCCCGCGTCGACTTAAATGAACGAGAAAGGGAAAATAAATCCCATAATCTGAATGAGTGGCACCGTTTTGGGGCGTAGATTTATTAATCACTTCTATATTTACCGACCCATCCGGCGTGGATCTGCATCTGCAGGTTCAGCCCCACTCAAACAAGAGGAGATTAGTTTATTTGTCTTAGGTTCAGGCTCGTGGATTAGAGTTTGCTCGGATCATGCTGAGATTGATTCACCAGAACATTCACACACCAACCTGTGAATGGAAAAAAAATAGGAGAGGAGAAAAACCAGTCATGAGGCACAGTGTCTCTGTAAAATGTCACCTCCAGCGGGTATTGACAATTTCTGAGCAGCAAATGGAAATTTTAATTATGATTAAACTTAACTGTGTGATTATTTCTTAAAAAAAATATTCATTTGAATTATAATAATTATTGCATCAGTTCATAACTTAACATGAAGGCTCTTTAGTAGATAGATATGATTTAAATGGTGAATTTAATCTGGTAAAATTCATAATTTATTCCTCAAACAGGAATTTCAGAAGATTTTTTTTAATTAAGCCCATAAAACAAAAAAAATGGGGAGAATAACTGTATAACAAAAATAAAAATCATAGATAGGTGACACCTTAAAAAGACTTCTTTTGTGGGAACCTTTGGGGGGTGACGGAGCAGAAAGCGCCTTTATGATCCAACAGATGAGAATTTATTTGACGTGAAAATGCGTTGGACAGATTTTCTCGCGGGAACAGGCGGACGAGTGTGTGTGTCTGTGTGTGTGTGGCCAATTATAGATATGTACGTTTTCAGCTTTACATCCTTGAACACGACACACACACACACACACGATGGGCCTGTGCGTCAATATATAATATATATTATCATAAATATTATTATTATTATTAATATATTTGGTTATTACTCGGGAATTTGACTCTCCAGCATGCTGTCTGATGCAGCTTTTCATTTTTTAAAATACATTACATATACAATATATTTATTTTATTTATTTAGTTTTTGCATTTCTCTTTCACTGATTCAGTGTTTGAATTAAATAACCTCAGATAGTTACCATGTGGACTAAACAGGGACAAACACGTCCTTTTCACTGGTGTAATGTCTGATATTTTATATTATCTTTGTTAGTTTGTTTTGGGGGGTGAAGTACACTTCAGACTGGCCTCAGAGACCCGCAGCTCCTTTTAGTCCTCAGATTGATTTTCATTTAGTTTTTCACTCGCTTTCTTCAGCTGTTTCTTCTTGTTTGTGAACTAACCAGCGCTTCTGAACATCTGGACAAATCCGAGGTCGTTTTATCGCCATTATTACGATTTAAGGCCTAAAATAAAAAAACAGTCCAAACACAGAGATCCGGATTTAAAACAGGTTAACAGGTGACGTGAAAATCAAAGCATCCACAGGCTGGATAAATAGATCCAGTTCGCCACATGCATCTGCACAAAATACAGCTGAACGCCAAGTTTAAATATTCACTTTTATTTCTTTCCAAAAAAGAAAATAAGTATAGGAAACTCGTCATTTAAATATTAAAACACAAGATGATAATTCATGTTCAAAATAAAAAAAAGAGGTGTCTGCTAAAAGATTTTTTTTTTTTTTTTGCCATTAAGGTGAGAGAGAGTTTCGAACATATATCTACAACATTCTTGTTAAAGCACGTCCCCAACGAGCCTCTTCAGATGTCTCTGTTACCTGAGAAAAACACGAGTTCGGACGGAGCCGCGGACTTTATTCGTTGGCGGCGGCGCTCATGTGTTTGAGCAGGTCCTGAGTCTGTAGCTTGTGGTACTCCTGCTGCAGGCTGAGGAGGTGCGGGGAGGCCGCGGGGTGGAAGAGCGCCGGGGACGCGTAGGCCACGCCGGAGGTCAGAGGAGGGGAGTAGGCGGTGCACTGCGCCGGGGAGAAGGCGTCGATCACCGGCTGCGACTGGAGGAAAGCTTTGGCCGTGAGCGCGCCGCGGGAGAAGAAGCTGGAGAGCGCCGGCAGGATGCTGCTGACAGGTGGGATGGCGGCGGCACCGCACGGGGACGGAGCGTGGTGGTGGAGGTAGGGGTAGATCTCCAGGCTGGGCAGCTGCAGCGCCGCCGCCGCCGCCGCGCCGAGCCCGTAGGCGGCGTGCGGGAAGCCCGGCAGCCCGCTGGGCTCCAGGTGCTGCTCCTTGAGCGGGTCGAAGCGGAAGTGCTGCCGCTTGAAGCGCTTCCTCCGCCGCAGAAAGCTCCCGTTCTCAAACATGTCCGAGGAGTTGGGGTCCAGCGTCCAGTAGTTGCCCTTCCCGGGGTTGCCCGGCTCTCGGGGCATCTTTACAAAGCAGTCATTGAGCGACAGATTGTGCCTGATGGAGTTCTGCCAGGCGGGGAACTTCTCCCGGTAATAAGCGAAGCGGTGGCTGATGAAGTCGCAGATCTCGCTGAGGGTGAGCCGCTTCTTCGGACTCTGCAGTATGGCCATCGTGATCAGGGCGATGTAGGAGTACGGAGGCTTCACCGACGTGGGACCTTTGCTTTTGGAGGGACTGCTCGGCGCGGCGCTGTCCGAGTCCACGTCCTTGCTGTGTCCGCTGGAAGTCTCGGTGCAGGGCTGCTGCTCGCTCCGAGACTCATCCAAAGGTAAGAGCTGCTCCTCTCCGCTGTCTTTGAGTCCTTCCCCCACGACGTCGATCACAATATCCTCCATGGTGTCCAGACCCAATGTCATAGTAGATGTCCGTGGGCGAAGCCGACACCACCTGCCAACAGGTGGGAGAGTGACAGCTCTTCTCTGAAACGCGGTGAGCGGATTTTTACGCGCGACCCATCTCCATTCACAAAAAGAAAGAAAAAAAGTGAAAATCCGAGCACAATCCTCCTCCTACTTCTCGACAAGCAAACTCTCCAAACCGCAAAGCACCAGCATCTGATATCCTTTTACTTTGGTGCCTTTAAGCGCAAAAAAGCGGACAGACTGTGCGTAAAGCGCGCAGGCGTGTGCGTCCTCCGAGATGTCCAGCATCATCTGTAATCTCTGTTGCTTTCCTGCGGGTCGGGTGGATGTGATGTCACGTCGAGGCACGAGGAAGAGGCTCCTGACCAATGAAAACGCCGCAAAGGGTACCACGGAGGCCTGTACCAGCCTCCCGGTGCACTCTCATCATCCCCGCATCAGTGCCAAGTCGACGCGGACATTAGAGAGCCGCTCAGTGAAAACATCCTGATGAGCAGGAAACCAAAAGACGAATGAGGAATTCACGAAATGATTTTTTTTTTACTCTAAGAGGTTAATTTCAGAGGTGTGTGACGTTGAATTGTACCTATAAGTGTGAATGAAAAGAAAAAAAGTCGTTAAGGAAGAGCAAAAAGTTGGTTTCTACACAAGACATGCGTCAAAATGCATAATTTCATTTATTGCAGGTTATTTCCCCCCTAAAATTTCCAAAAACATTTTATCAAGTCCATCGCCTCTAAAAGAAAATCCATCTTAAAGTGACCTTGAGGACAAATTCAATTAAAAAAAAAACTTTCTTTCACTTAATCGACTGAAAAACAAGCAGGTGAAAACTGAATAACGCAACAAAGGAAACACTTTGGTCTAAATGTGCAGCGTCGATTCAAAATGTCAATAAAAGGACCATAAACACAAATTTTAATTTCCGAACGAGCTGATAGATACTTTGGGGACATCAGATCACCATCCTGAATTTAAAGACTGAGGGGGAAAATCCCCAAACACTCCTCCACGCGAGGCAGAGACTTACGCCTTAATCCCCCTCGGAGGCTCCTGCAGCCGCACACACTTGACGTTCAATTACACGTTTTCAGACGTACAACAGGGGATAAAACTGGAATGACTGATTTTGTGCTGCTGCGAAAATAATAATTTGTTGCCTGCAAGACTGCGCGTCTTAGGTTTTTTTTTTCCCTCCTTCTTTCTTTCCTCTGAACGCGCAGAAGCTGCTGTCGGGGGGGAGAGAGAAATATTTATAAATCTCACCATGTGTGAAATGAAGAAGAAATAATATTTGATGTATAACCTGAGATCTCTGCGTCAGAAACCCAACACCCCCCTGCTCTCCATTTGCGCGCGAACCTCAAAGTCAGAGTCCTCCCTAACCCCGTCAGCTTATCTGCTTTAATAATGGGCGACTGAGAGCAGGATGGTAATATTGGGATGAAAGTAATAGATTTTCACTTGCTCAGACATAAAAGAGGAGTCGGGGGAGGAGGGCGCTTTTGGTATTGTTGGGAGGCCTCTGGTTGTTTGTGTTTAATGATGGAGCCCTTTGTTGGGGATTCCCACATTTCCTGCCTCTAATCGTATTGATACCTCGGGGCACACAGGGGGACTGGGTCCGGACTGGGTGGGCTATACAGTACCAGCAAAGCTGCAGATGATTTCCCCAAATTCATCACGCATGTCCTCAGATTGGAAACAGGCCCCGCGTGCGCGCTGTGTGGTTCCAATAAAGGCCGCTCACATCACCGCGAGAGCTGAAGGTAGGGCCGTGTTTTCTGCATCACCTGACGACGAGGGGGGGGGGGGGCACAGCTGGTGTTAAATTTACAGATATGGCCTCCAATTTTTGTTCATAAAAGGCACGCGACATTAAACTTTGGGCTCAGTCTAAGGTGCGTTTTTTTTATATGCGCTTATGAAAAAGGAGGAATATGGAAATGTTCAAATCAACAATCCCCCCTTTCTTTCTTTCTTTCTTTCTTTCTTTCTTTCTTTCTTCCTTCCTTCCTTCCTGTCTTTTTACCCAGAGGACACATTACGCGCACATTTTGAACAATAACAAATCTGCTATCGAACAAAAACGGCCATTGTGGAGATGGTATTTGTTTTGTATCGAGGATGAAGAAGTGGGAGTGAGAGAGAGAGAGAGAGAGAGAGAGAGAGAGAGAGAGAAAAGTCACCGGGGGACTCGGAGTGAAAACATCATTTGGCAGGAACTAAACAGGCCCCGGGGATCTGTGTGGATCACTGTGGATCACTCCGGATAAATGAGCCTCCAGGTCACAGTCCGGGTTAGATGGAGCTGTTACGGGCTACTTCAGTTGAAATGTTTTCTTATCTCGGTGAAGAAGAAGAAAAAAGAAGAAGATGAAGGAGAAAAAAATGTGAAGCCGTTCGCATGATTCAGAGAGTGATAAAAAAAAATAAAAAAAAACATCGGAGCGTGTTTTTCATTGGGAGAGCTTGACTCGGCTTCAAAGCGCTGAGGTTGTTTTCACATCGTGCCCCCCTCTCTCATCTTGATTCCCTTAAAATCTTGGCAGCGCGGTGGACAATAATATAACGTGTAATTTAAGGTATCATGAATCATAACTGCATGAAACGGAGTCAGACAACGGAGAGGTGCCGGGCCAAACGCGCGCGC
>JAOXYL010000045.1:17161039-17180168 GCA_028564955.1 Terapon puta
GGGGATAATTGGCTTGAATTGAAACAAGACGAAGACACTGGAGCCACTTCCAGCGCAGACCGGGCTAAACAACGGGGAATCTCAAAGGCTAATCATGATAATAACTGCAACCATGTGTTCAGATAAATTACCCTCGCCAGCGATGACACAGCTCTCCATTCACCTTCGACAGCTCATCATAATAAACAGTATCGTAGGATGAGGCTACACCGAAAGACATGTGTAACACAATATGATTGCTCGGAGCTGTGACTCCTCTCCATGAAAGTGTCCAAATGAGGTGGTTTTTTGGGAGAGTTTCGGTTCTTTGGGAACAGAGTGGGCACAGACGTTCTCATGCAAGGATACAGTTACTCAACGCCAAAGGAGAGACAAGAGGCTGGAAAGAAAATACTCCTTGTCCCCTGGTAAGGTTTTACAGTGGAATACCTTGCATAACTTTGCAGGCAACAGTAACACAGGAAGTACTCAAGGCAGCGGGGTGCTGGGGTCTCTTGGTCGCCATGTGCCGGGACCTGTCACACTTAAACTGCCCAGAGTCACAGAACATGCGGTTATTCACGGCAACTGGGCCCCGACAAATGTCTCTGTTTCATACCGACTGTTTGAAACGTTACCTCAGCAGAAAGTCAGTCCGGTGAAAGGGCATAAGATATCCTGTTTGGTTGTTACGGTCATAAAAACTCATAAAACTGCTGACATAAAACTTTGAGATTAAATCATATCCAATGTAATCACCACAATTAGTGAACTCTTCTCTCAATGTTGGTGAATAAATCTTGAACTTCTCATGCCAAGTACTTTAGTGAGCTCTTCAAAGAACTGACCTTTGGGCCCTCTGTCCAAAATGATGAAAGCTTTTGTACCTTATTGGCTGTGTAATAACGTCCTATTTTATTTATTGAACAGAGTTTTGGAGTATAAATGGCTCCACAAAAGAGGACTGTTTTGTAGGCAGTTACTCGACAGAAGTCGGTAATACAAGTACAGCATGTCTTTCTAATAAACTGTACATATGTACTATGTGTATGTATATGTCTGTAAGCTAACAAGCATGGATGTATTATAATGACTGGATATCAGATGCAAAGATGGCACAGCGAACATTAAATACAAAGAAAAATAATGTTTATAGCTGAAGGTGCTCAGTCAAAACTTTTGCAGACGTCTGTGGTTTGTGTTGGTGGTTTATGAGGACAATGCTTTTTGGGCCGCAGAGGGATATCTTGTTGCAATACTATGAGTTGGCACTGCGGGAGTTATTATATACCGTGAGACGGAGAAGTCTCAAAGCAAACAGGACGACCCGAATGATGATTGTTTGTATAACATATATAACGGCTTTATTTGAACAGCTGCTGGCAGAAACAGAGAGATGTGTCGGCTTCTCATCTTTGGATGCTACAAAACCAGCTTGTCTGTCCCAGCGAATTAACTTCAGCAAACAAAACTACACATTAAGGCCTTAATTATCGTTCTGTCATGGATCCTCCCTGACTGTCACGACAGTGATCTGGAAGGTTGAAATCAGCTTCAAATGAACCAGACAAATGAACCAGACTTGTTGTGGAGTACTCCATAATGATCTCATTAACACCGTGAAAGGAGGTTTGTTTTCTTGATATAATTATAATTAACTTGTGATCTCGAGGTAACAGCTTTAAAAAAAATTCTTGCAAGTGAAAGATCTAAGTACCTCTTCCACCAACAAGTTTCACAAACATATTTTCAAATCAGCATGGTTAGTTCACACACCCTACATCTGAGTCATATTCACTATGAGCATAGTGTGTATTTCCCTGTTTTCACAAATTAGCTGGCACTGGCCGTGAGATCAGCCCTGTGCGCCTTTTAAGATGTAAGTGTGTGGGTGTGTGATTTGAGTTGGGTGCTCGGCAGATCAATGTTAAGAGTGCAGGCGTACGCCTTGTGACACACGGCGCGTTTCGGTACATGAATACAGTACGTGTGATCGTGTGAGCATGCACACTTCATGATTATGTGTGCGAGTGTGAGTGTGCGCCAGGCTGGGCTGGTTTTTAATAGGTTCCAGAGGTTGGACGTGTGTCAGCCAATAAAAACACAACAACCTACGAAATGTTGAGCAATTCACTTCCTGCAGCGATGGCTTTATCAGCGCTGTGCCAAAGACAAATGACCTGTTCTGCTGGTTGTGTGCACCAGGTTATTGTATTGCGATAATACTTTCACACACGTTTTTCACCCTAGCCACAGGAAATGACATAGGGAAGAAGAGATATTGCAGGAAAACACAGACAGCTAAATATCATCCCTGAGCCAAACCCAGGCAACCCTACAAGAGACGACAACCCAGCAATTAAAAAAACCCTTCCTTATCTTTTCCTTATTACAGTGATTATAGTCATGAAACACATTTTGCATGCTTCAAAGTGAAGCGCTGAAGCTCACAGAAATTTTGAAGCTGTCCAGTGAGCCAGCTTTCTCTTCTTTTTACGACAGGCACACATGAAACCAGAGAGGGACTAACAATACTTTTGGTTTCAGTTAAGTACAGGATCAGTGAAACATACCCGGGCTGGCCTCTGTGATGGTCTGGGTGAACCAAACAGCCTGCTGGTTTCCCCTGCATGGGCCCACACCACACTCACAAAGCACGCTCGTAATGACGGGTTTCTGCTCTGCTTTTTTTGGAACCACTATGGAACAATGTACAGATTATATTTACTTCATAAAATGTGTCTCGAATATAAGCAGAGAGACGCGGGCGGCGGGGGAAACGCCAGTCTTTACGGTGTTTGTATGAATTCATACCAGTGCAGTTTTCCGTTCTTGTTACATTACAGGGCGTCATCTTGGGAGGTCTCTTAGATGTTTCGGTGAGTCAAAAGAAAATATTTTCCAAATTTTTCTTCATTACACCGCAGGATTATCATGTAGCAATAAAAAATGTTAATTATCTACCCTCTGCTGTAATAGAATAGATGTGCACAGAGGCTCATAATAGCTCCGTCATACATAATGAATGAATAACTTTCACCACAGGATTATTCAAGTAAACACATATAATAGCTGGAATATTAAAGTGGTCAATTGTATCTTGCAGTATCTGTTTATTTACGTGGTGTGGAGCCATACTGAATAATCCCAAATAACAGTATGAACCCACAGGGACTGATTCCACCGCAGCGTGAGGAGAACAGCTCCAAGTGTAATCCTCAAAAAACAACAAACAGACAGGCCATCAGCCTCTCCATAAATTGTCACTGCAAGATTACAAAAGCTCTATTGATCAATCGCTGAGCTCTGCTGTCCCTCATCTGTCATTTCTTACTGGCAACCGCTGATTTACTGGCTGAAATTAAAAGTGTTACTGCAGCAGTGTCCTGGTTTTCATCATATTCAAGACATGACAGTTACATGGACCACAGAGGAAAGTGATTATTCATATATGTGTTTTGTGATAAATACACTGTCGCTGACTGTTTACAACAGAAACTGGTCATTTATAAATGACTCATTTTTCTGATATTCACGTGCCTGCAACTGGCATCCCATAATAGTTGCTGGGTGCAGTTTCAGAAACGTCTAGACTGAAAAATTAAGCATTTGAGAGACAACAAATGAAGGGCCCCAATTCGTTCGTGTCCATTGTTATTTTGTAAGAACCTGCCTGAACTGGACATAAGAACAATGGTGGACTATTGTTTGGTCTGATTGTAAGTTATCAAATAATGCTAAATAAAAAATGACCTCCTAATGTTTTAAGGTATTACTGCCACAGAAAAAGTTCACTACGCCTGCTCAGAATATTCGTCTGTGGTTTTGCCACAGAAGCATTTTTTGTGTTCTCATGTGGACCATTTTGTTTTGGTTTGCTTGTTTTTTTTTTAATGGCGAGGGTTAATATCTGTTGTACCCATATGCATGTGGACCTAACTGAGTCTCAAACTCTAAAGCTGGAGAACCACTGTGTTTAAGGAAAAGAACGAGAGCATGATTTAAGTGCAATGTACCAAACGTGGTGGTGCCTTTCACCTTATCAGCCGCCTTGCATTTCGCCGTATTTTTCATAGGAAAGCCTTCCTGATAGGAAGTCGGCCTCTCGGGACGGGCCTGTGAAATTTACAGCCTTATTTTCATTGGAGGTGAAATGCTCGCACAATCCTTTAGTGAGTAGAAATGACTCTGTGGCGATTGGCCGTTGGGAGTGTATGCTGAAAGGTAGAGCTATTGAACCGAGACAATGGCGTGTTGTAAGAGGGTATTTTTAACCACCACGCTAAGTACCCTAAAATCGCTTTTACCTCATTTGCTACCACAGTGATAGATCATTTATAATCCCTCTGTCTGCCTGATATCTGTGACATTTCCTGAATACATATCAGATTGGCTATTGTATTACTAATCTGCCCCTACCTATTTGTAGTCTGGCTTCCTTTATATACAGCTATGCAGGCTTTCATTCACTGACTAACACCCTGGTGGAAGTCATTTGTTACTTTGCCGTGAGAAAAGCAGCCAATGAGACCGAGCGAATGTGGTATTCTGATAAACAGCGTAACCCGTGACTCCCTTGTTTGCTCCTTTCGAACTTGTATCAGGAGGTACCTGAAACCCAGACAAAGACCGATCCTGGGGAGGAATGCAGAATTTTCCCCAACATCGTCATCACACAAAAGAAGCAGTTTATGACTTGAATGCCCACGCTGGCTCTGTGTGAGAGCGGAGGGAGCTCTTCCGAGAATCTGACCCCCGCCAATGAGAGCTGGTGGGCTGTCGGTAATTGAAGAAGTTTGAATCGATCTCACAGAGGCCGGTTACTAATTCTCATGACTCACCCCCACCACACAGCCCGTCACACATCCCTCCCCGCCCACACCCACCCTCTTCTCCCCTCTTCTCCCCCCCCCGATGTGAGAACGCGCTCCTGCTCTTTCTTCCACTCTGTCCTCCAAGATGAACTCATCCCAAACCGCTGCTGCTCGAACAAAACAAGCTTTCACAAAACTGCCCATTCACATCTCATCCCCCGCACAGCTAATGTGGAAAAAAATACATATGTTGTAACGCATGAGCCGGCCTGTCAGTGACCACTGCATGGCAGCCAGTGAATTGTAAATGACAGTCTCTGTGGAGGATGTTGTCACTGTGGAAACCTCTCACACGCCAACCTTTAAGGAATAAGGAACATTTTTTCAGATTGACATCATACATTTTTGAATTTATCCAGTTTGGTTTTGAGACCGAAGAAGTGATCCCGTAATGCAACTCAAAACATGAAAAGCACAGAGCCTCGATTTTGAAACTTTTCACTCTCACGGCTAAACCCTATTAGGAAAGAATGCCTCTTTATCTAGGTTGACCTGGTGCCTTTTTCGGGTTTATCAGCTAATGTAAGACTGGGAGAGG
The DNA here is from genome assembly GCA_028564955.1 of Terapon puta. Classification (NCBI taxonomy): domain Eukaryota; kingdom Metazoa; phylum Chordata; class Actinopteri; order Centrarchiformes; family Terapontidae; genus Terapon; species Terapon puta. The sequence goes on from JAOXYL010000045.1 coordinate 17,166,431, forward strand.
GTAAAGGGTTGAAGGTTAAATGTGAAAATGTGGGAATGCGGAGACAGAGAGAGAAAAATGTCTGAAAAATGAAGTGAAACAAAGCCTCCATGGTTTCTAGAAAGCTGAAACACTTTGATCTGCTAAATACTGCTTTAAAGCCTGAGCTTATTTATTCCATGACATGCATGACCAAACACAGACAATCATGAAAAGAGGAATTGTAGGTTGATACCATTCTCCCCTCTGTATGCAAAGTATGAAACTACAGCCAAGAGGAGATTAAATAAGCTTACCATAAAGAACAGACATGGAGGGAAATAGCTGTTCTTTCTTACAGGCAAATATACCAATATATCAATATACCAGTGTAAACTGAGACCAAGCTATTTCTTAAATACACAAATACAAGAATGAACTTTATTTTCTCATATTTTCCAAATTGTTCGACCAGTCCTTTAAGAAAAATAAAGGCCCCTGAAGGCATCACATAGCAGAGGAAGTGGCTTTTTGACAAATGAAGGAGAACAGTTGAAGTCAACAATGCCGACTGACCTATTTTCCCTTAAATAATTATACAAAGTTCATCTCCTCCCTTTGCAGGCCAAAATAAAAAGCCTGGTGGTCCTACCTAAAACTCAGCCCTGCACAGTTTAAGGAATTCAGTCTCAGTGATGCCATCGCAGATTTTAACAAACACAGCTGTGTATGGGCTGGGAAAAGTCATGAATGTGCAGAAAATGGCTAAACAATCATTCATCTGCAGCGTGGAAACTGTGCAGGAGCTCAAAAGGAGCAAAGTGCCCACTTGAGAGTGGGAACTGGTGAGAGGTTTACACAGGAGATGAGGATGTTTGTGTTTGCATATGGACACAACTGACATTCACATATGCTCAGTTTATGTCTAATCAAAATGGTCCCGAATGGCAGCCTCTTCCTGTGTTTATTTGTAGCAGAAAATCCCCACTGACTTTCGCAATTTCAGCCAACAAAGCCTTTTCCGCCTCCTATGAAAGTTATCTACTCGGGAGTAGATTTAGGGGAAAAAAACACATAACTTTGTTTAAATGACAGCAATACATTAGTGCATTTTATTGTGCAAAGGCCTGCTATAAAGACAGTCTGGCTTCAACACAGACGAAAAACTTCAAGCGTGTTTTGCTTGTAAAAACACAAAGCCTGGATCAGAGCAAAAATGCCATCCGACGGTCTGGTGAAAGAAGTGACACATTCCCCAACACCACTACATAAAGCACACTGTATGTAAATGTCTTGTTTTACTACAGTTAGAGGCCTTTTTTTTAAATTAGCATCTGTTTGCATGATAGAGAAAACACAATTAAAAGAGAGGCAGAAGAAGTGGCCATGCTTCGTCCACGCTCTTGTCTGATTTGATGCGATCTGATCTGAATTCAAATGGACAAATTGAACTGTGAGTCCTCCTGGATAAGAAAAGAAGGGAGCAACAAGCACGCAGACAGAGCAGCTGGAGACCAGCGGAGGAGAGTCAGGTACATTAGCCCGCCCTCCAGAAATACTCCGGACAAGCTTTGATGCAATGGAAAGGAAATATTTCCAACATTTACATATGCTCTTCCCATTTCCCCTTATTAGGAGCTCATAGCGAGGTCGCTGCCCGGCACAGCTGCACATGAAACAGTGTGGCAGAGGAGCTGGACTTTGACAAAGCCGGGCTATTTCAGGGATTCCCATAAATCTCTGAAAGCCCTTACAGTGCTGGACGCTGCATTACATTTCCTGTGTTTTTGTGTGTTTTTTTTTTTAAAACGGACTCTGTCATAGCGTTTTTTCCCCACAGTCACCGTGGGTCCCCTCTCTCTGACACACCGACACACAGGGGGAGGGAAACAAACTATGACCTCACCTTAAGCTTTCACAGAAAGACAGCTTCCAAAGTGACTATGTCCTTCAGTGACTGAGTCAGTGTTAATTTGTGGCCTTAAATGTTGCGTCTTAGAGACTTTTTTGGTGAAGAAGAGGTTTACTCTACTGAGCAGTGAGTTAAAATCCAAATTCACCATTTTGTGGAAAATAATGTGCTGCATTATTTCCTGATGACTTCCTGCAGCTAGGTCCAGGATAAGAAATATGCCAGGCACACAGGCACTATAAAACAGCAAATAGTCATTTTTATGAGGAATAAAATGTCATTATGGAGCTTTAGTAGGGCTGGTACTGGGGTTTTTGTTACCTTTGAACAGAGCCAGGCAAGCCAGTCTCTATGCAAAGTTAAGATTATCACCTTTGCACTACAGCTACGCACTAGTAAACTTTTTCTTTGAACAAAGATTTTTCATAAGCCGTCAAACTCTTCGACACCTCATTCTAAGTGTTTCTTCTTAAAGAGCTTTCTTCTGAGTGAGGAGTAGCAGCTGCCAACGCATCTGCCTCAAAGCACACACTGACTCTGCATTCAGAGGTTTCCTTTAAAAAAAAACATTAACAACTGATTGTTTGAATTAGAAAGGTGTGAATGCTTTCGACTGTCCTTGTGAAATGACATTAAACACAGAGTATGTGTGATTTTAAGTGTTAGCGAGAGGTGAGAATCTCATTTCGAGGTGCGATTCTGCATTATATGGGCCACCAGTAACACCTCAGAGCAGAGAGATGCAACAGGTTCCAGCGACTGAAAAGGCCCAAACACACTCTTATACATTTGAAACTTTTTTTTTTAAGTAGCAGTACAGGCAGCAGTGGTGTGACCTGTGACCCCGGTCCCAAAAAACAAAGCAACTTGAGGATTTTTTCGTCAAACATCTCATTAGTCACCGACAAACAGCAGCCAGACAGGAGAGACAACGCGAGCAGCAGCAAATCTGAGGCGGGCCGTCATGACAAAAGCAGGACTGACTTGACTTCCTTTTTACAGGCGCATTAACGTCACAGGAAAAATCACCCAGGGCCAGGAGCGCTGGACAGAACATACTGAATATAGCATGCACCCCTCCCCCATCTCCAAGGCGCTAAGGCGACTGGGTGGGTCCGGACTGGTCGCTCTGTTCTGAAAGTTTGCTCTCGGCCTGAGGGAAGAGGCAGTGATGGAGCAGATCCCCACTGTGGGAAGAAAAAAAAAATCAACAACAAAAAGACGGAGAGGAGCGTCCTGCTGTCACGTCTTTGTGTGTTAACTAATCAGAGGGGGGCACACTGGGAGCCTGTCACGGGGGCACCGCGGGGGGGCTGACTGCCACTTGGCCGACGGTGCTCGACAAGAGCAGAGCGGGATGGTTATCACTTGGGTGGGCCCCATGGGAGCTGAGGAAAGGCAGGGCAAGATGAGCGTATACGACCGGGCAGACACCAACTGGAAATCACTTAAAACGGGGAAACAGAAACTAGTCCCAGACAGGCAGGTGTGGTGTGGAGGCCAAAAAAGAAACTAACTATTTATAGAGGCTGGAAATTAGAGTTCAGACCTCCAAGTAGCAGAAGCAGTCACTCAATAAAATGACGTGGCTACTTTATCTGCTGGAACCGCGCTTTGTAAAATCTTCCACTTGCACCGGCTGTGGAAATGAGTAAGATGTCGACAACGCTAAAGTGTCGGCTGCACGTCACTCTTGTAGTCACGGCTCCCTCCCCCCCCCCGCGTGTGTCAATTCCTACCAGTGACTTCATCTGTGTTTTTTCTCAAGGATATCCCTCTCCTTTCGAGGCACAATGAAGCGGCTTCCTGTTTAGAGAAGGCCCTGGCCGGCCTTCGCTCAGCCGCCCTCGCCTTACGTAATTTCCCCGTCTTTTCTGCCCTCGTCCCAGCAGCCTTTCAGCCACCTTCATCACCGCGGCACAATGAGCAAACTTTATCAAGTTACAATGGGAAAAAAAAGGCAAATGCGTCATTTATCCATTCAAATGTGGTGGCTGATGCATCTTGGGAAACGTAACTAACTTTTTGAGGCTGAGCAAAGCTATTCAAAAAGAAAAGTGACATCTCGGTTTCACTCTTGTTCTATGCACCACAGCGCGACTGTGGTTCAAGTGAGAACACCAGAATCCAGCCGGCAGCTATTACATCTTATTATTATCAAGTCATCGGCACATCATCTCCTCACGATCAATAAATCACCATTTCCCTGAGACAGAGCTGGCACCTTTAAATGTTTTGTTGAACTAACAAGCAAAAACTCAAAGATATTTAGTTTATGATTATTTGAAACAGAACCGGAAAAAAAAGGTAAGAACTGTACAACATTTAGAGGAAAATTTATCAGAAAAAAAACAGAAAAGAACAAAGCAAATCCTCACATTTGAAAAGTCTCAATCCGGGACATGTTTGGCTATTTTGCTAAAAACTTAATTAAAATTATGAATTAATTTTTAATTAAAGTCTCTCTGATTAATTAAACTAAAAAGTGAGTGAAGCAGGCAGGTAAGAACATGATGGATTTGGTGGCTGTTCACAGACTATTCTTTAACTGTCTGTTATTATGATAGTGAGCTAAGGTGGAGCCTGCAGTGACATATAAAGGGTGATTACACTAATTGAATCCTTGAGAGGATTAAATCACTTAGTCTATCTTAGTTACCTTAATTTCTTTAGCACTTCTCACAGCAGATCAGTTTTGAAGGAAGAGACCTAATGACTACAATCCACAGCTTTAAATGAAAGTTACTCTGTGCTCGCTTTGGGAGGTGGAGGACTACCGAGCGACTATAGAAACCACTCGTGGTTCAATATGCAACTAACACGAGTGTGAGGTAGAAATTTAAAACCTCCTGCGCGCACACACACACACACACACACACACAGAAGTATAAGAGACATCTTGAGTCCAGCTGCAAAACTTCTGAAATATGCAAAATGAAAAATATTTGCCTTTTCATACATCCTGGATATTTCAACAAGGGAGGAGGAGAATATTTTTGTTTTTTGATGAGGTAATGAGGAACTTTTTGAACACAAACTATTATTCAAGGCAGACATCTTAAAACATGTCTGGGGGGATCTTTAAAGAAAAAGACCTATAAATGGCATGTCGGCCACAAAAATGATCTTTTTGATGTGTGTTGAACGATAATTACAGATGCAGCCTATCTGAGTAAGTTATTTTCTGAAATCTGGGGTTTCTGGACTGCAAAACAGGCCCAGCCACACCACTCTCACAAATTACTATTTTTCCACTAACACATTAACTTGTGGTTTCTAGTTTTCAGCTCACTTCTGAGTGACATGTTTGTCTTTTATTAACTGTGGGAGAGAGAGAGAGATATTTCCATCTGACAAACCTGAAGAGCAACTATACTGATCTGCAGCCGTAATTACACTTCTAAAGCCTGCAGAATACAGGAGAACAAGGAGGGAAACATTTGACAGCAGTCCTGCTGCACCTGAGGACAGACTGACAAGGTGAAAAATCTCACTTTCTTCCTCTCTTGTTGCAAACACAAACACGAAATCTGTCATCGGGCTCTAATCCCTCCTCGGGACAAATCAGAGGACGTAGAAGAAAAAAAAACCCCTCCAGAGGTCAGGCGAAGGAGGGAGGAAAATCGTTGAAGGGCAAAAACATTAGAGGCCAACCCACTGCTTGTCTAGTCCTGCCCTGCTCTGTTCCCACAGCACACTCACATGTCTGCGCGCTGCGGTGATCGGCTCAGCCTCTGTCCTCTCCTCCGGCCGTGGGATCGCTTCTACCGACGCACAAGTTTCGCTGGATATTTGCTCGCTTTTACAGGTGCGTGGGGAGGCTTGAGAAAGTTTTTGTCGGTGCGATCAGATGCCCACCGGAGGCGTGAAATGAGTCAAAAGATGACTTTACGCAGTGTGGTCGTGTTTACTTCATGCAGTGTCCTTTGGATAGTTGGGTAGTTCTGACTTTATACTGTGAATAGACCCACTTTTTTACAGTGTTTGTGTGAATTAAAAATGAATATCTATCTGAAGAAACTACTACTCGATAAGCTGAGTCTAATTATCTGTGTAAGACTGGATAGTTAAATCCGTGCGTATTTACGCACGAATGTAAAGTAGTTTAGTGAGTTAATCTCTTGTTCTTGTGTCCTGTGCATTTACTCGTGTAAAAAATGACTGTTTAAATTTAGACTTTTTGGGAAACACGGGCACTGAGGTCAGGAAATGGGCATTTAACGTTTTATTGTTAGACTCATTTTGCTCGCACAGACGCTCAAACCTTTATTTTTCTTGGGAGGTATTATTGCCTGTTCCCTACTGGTCTCCCCTCATAAATAATGTTAATATGAACGCTATTATGTGTAATCGTCTTTAAGTATTCTGGAAATTGGAGAGGGTTAGTGCATTCATTGAATGCTGTTTTTCCTGTCGTTAATTATTGTGGTTATTGTTCGTCATTAATACAAACTTTCTGTCCTCTCCTTTAACGCAGACTGGCCCTGATCGCCTCCTAGTGCGCGGACAAGGCATTGAAAAAATGTGATTTTTGGAGCAAGATTTCTCAAACCACAGGAAATCCTATCTGAGAGCATCAAAAGGAGAAGTTTTCCCCCTGCGCGCAGCAGCAGACTGCCTCTGCCTCTGTTTAGAAAGAAATGCTCCACTAGAGGAATATATGACACCTTCTCACCCGTGGATCTAACCAGAAAAAGGTGAAGAGAGGAGAAAAGTGTCGACCTCTAGAAGCACCGGGAATGGCCACAGAGTCTTTCCAGGCCGCCTACGCTGCTGTAGATCCATCTCCCGTCCCAGTGTCCCCCCCAACAGGAAACGTGCTTAACATGTTTCAACAGTACCAGAGCAACGAAGTCATCAGAGACCACTACAACTACACAGGCAAGCTCAACGAGAACAAGTACAAGGATGGACTCAAACCAGAGGCCATCGCCTTCCTGCTGGTGTGCCTGCTCATAGTGCTGGAAAACGCTGTGGTGCTTCTGGCTATCTGGAAGAACAAGAAGTTCCATCTGCCCATGTACTATTTACTGGGCAACTTGACTCTGTCCGACCTGCTCGCAGGCTTCACCTACATGGTGAACATCGTGATGTCTGGTGCCAACACGCTGAGCATGACCCCGGTGCAGTGGTTCCTGAGGGAGGGGGGCGTGTTCATCATGCTGGCCGCCTCCGTCATCAGCTTGCTGGCCATCGCCATAGAGCGCCATGTTACCATGGTGAGGATGAAGCCGTACCAGGGGGACAAGCAGGGCCGGATGTTCGCTCTGATTGGAGCGAGCTGGGTGCTGTCAGTGTTCCTGGGCATCCTGCCCGTCCTGGGCTGGAACTGTATGGGGCAGCTGGACCAGTGCTCCACAGTGCTCCCGCTCTACAGCAAGAGCTACATCCTCTTCTGCATCACCATCTTCAGCGCCATCCTCATGTCCATCGTGGTGCTGTACGTCCGCATCTTCCGCATCGTCAAGTTCAACACCCAGCGCCTCGCTTCGGTTCCGCAGCGTAAGGGCCTGTACCGCAAGTCCCAGAAGTACATGGCCCTGCTGAAGACAGTCACCATAGTCCTGGGAGTCTTCATCATGTGTTGGCTGCCCCTCTTCATCCTCCTCCTGCTGGACTTCTGCTGTCCGGCCAAAAGCTGCGAGGTGCTCATGAAGGCAGACTACTTCCTGGGCATCGCTATGTTCAACTCCCTCCTCAACCCCATCATCTACACCCTGACCAGCAAGGACATGAGGAGGGCCATCCTCCGGCTGCTCTGCCGGCACTGCCTCATGACAAAAGACGGACAGGTGAAGAAGATCGGGATGCCCTTCCTGGAGTGCAGCACCAGTAAGACTGATGGAGCCTCGCACAGACTGGAGGGACTGGAGACGACAGTGTCCACCGGTAACATTACACCCTCTACTATCAAAGCCATTTACCCCAGGATGTCGAAAACATGACACAGTCCGGGGTGTGTGGGGCAAAGGGGAATGAGTATATAGGACACTCATGTGAAAAGGTCCCACAAAACCACTAGAATGAATATCTGTGGATTTTAGGACAGACCCATAGAGGATGTCTATGTACAGGGTCCAGAATTTAGAGCTACTTCCCTGGAAACTGACTCACTTAACATGGAAAACAAGCATTAGGACTAAGACTTGTTACAGCCAGACGGTCTTCCTCTAAGGGCTGAAGTTTTGTGTTGCACTCTGCCAAAGTGTTGGCGTTAATCTTCAAGGAACAGGATAAGCTCGATGTAACCGAAAGATGTCCAAAATGGGAGAAAGACGTGAACTTTTTCAACTCTCTGTGCGTAATTTCTAGAAAAATGTTTTCATGCAAAACAGTAATGTGATTGCCTTAATAGTAGTTGGCAGTTTCTCTGTGAAAAAAAAAAAACATTACATGTGTCCTTCAGACACTGAAAACATGGCCAGTATTTTCCTGAAGAAAAAAAGTCACTTCATTTTTATTACTGTTTTCTTTTGCACATAAACTGAAACCGAAGACTGTGTGCAGACATTTCATGCGGCCTAAATACAGCCCATTATGCCGTATATCTAATAGACAGAGGCTACAGCCCTTATCTCCTCTCCCTGTGTAGCATATAATGATATGTTGTTATAAACACAGAGCATCCACACCCAAACTCTGCTGCCAAAACCATGTAATTTCTGCCATGTGAGTTTTGGTCAGCAGTAATGTTGGGTAGAGGTCCCCTCGGTCGAGATCAGAGGCTCGGCGGCCTAGAGACGCACTGAACACGTCATATGGAGGCTTTTGCCGAGCGGTTTGCAGCTCTGGAGGTCCCTCCGACATATGTAGCGACACATGATGAATGACTAAAAGCAATAAAGCTGACAGTGGAGGTTTGTCGACGCCTCCTTGCTTTAAACAGGCTAAAATGTCTGTGAAGTGCTAAAAAAAAAAAAAAAGTTATTCTCTTTTCTTCTTCTTGCGGAAAGTTCCCCATGAAATGATATTAATCTGTTTTTCTTGTGAAAGAGCACAGATATAATCTCTTTCCCCCATAAAAGAAATCATGCCAAAGCCCGAACAAGAGAGCGTGTGGGCTTCAGAGCGGGGGGGAATTTTATCGTGGTCATGGTGACATCAAAATGGATCTTTTGCCAACTGTAATATTGTGCATAAATGTAAAGAGAAATTAAATATATAGACTTTTTTTTAGTATACTTTGTAAATATCCATAGCCTTTTCTGCATTTTGTATTGTAAAAACCTCACTTAAATTATGATGCCAGTTTTTATATGTGCACTGAATAAAACATACGTGAATGATGTTTACATGGAGGTTTGTATCTTCTTTGCTCCTGAGAGAAAAAGGTTTCACACTGACCGACAATTCTTATTGCTAAACAAAACATAACTATGTAGCACTCAAAGGTTGGTATATTAAATGAAGTAAATTACATTCAGATATATTGAAAATGTATTTAAAAATATCTATTCTACATATTGAGACAAAAGACATATGTTTGTTAATTTTATTTCTTTTCATTTTTACCAAAACAAATACACACATTAAGATCAGATATATCATCTTTATTTTTATTTTATATTTCATATATTAGTGTCTATTTCAAATTTAATTAATGCTTCTGACTTGCAGAATTTGTTTCTTAGGTGCACCAACATACCAAGATAAATTTATTACATGTGAAAAGCCTCTACTTGGCAATAAAACTGATTGTGACTTTATTTGTGTAAATAAAATGTACAATGTAAATAAACCAGTGAAGAAAAAAATAGAAACAAATGGTAATAAACCATAGGTATGAGAGGCTTAAATAATTTAGTTTGTTGCTACACAGGGTTAATTTAGCACTATGGAAACTTCTGAGGTTGTAGTGTATCATCAAATGCAACTGTCTTAACTTGCGTGATGTACTGTAGGTTAAAAAACAAGAGTATGCAGAGTATTGCACTGAGGGGCACAAATCGAAACTTCAGTAGCCAGCTCAAACAGGAGGGACTTACATACCAACACAGTGCTGAAAGTTAACACATATGGAGGATCAGTCTTCACATACAAGCACCCACCTCCATACTAACCACTTGTTAACCACTTGACATGATATGTGCCTGAGCCATACAGATGAAGTTGCAGAAACACGCTGGTATAGTCGATGCTGCATTTACCGTAAGGAAACCGCATATTGGTGCGTGGTTCTTCCAAGTTATGGTACATGTGAGTTTGGGCCTCCCCATCAACCTTATGCCACCCCACCCACTCTTAACCACCTGCCATACTGCAGTGGTACTCGGTTTTGGAGCTTTTCAAAGAAGGAAGAGTTTCAGTTCCCAGTAAGGTTAAAATAATAACACACACGCAGAACATGCAGAACCACTATGTGGGGGCTTTTGGTATTGTGTTGTCATTACTGATATATCATTAGACCACCTTGTCTGCTGTCATATCTAAGTGTTGATAAATTACAGACATGAATTTACTTGTTTCATATGATAGTTACACATACAGATGCCTTATAATTTAAAAACAAAAGCTGCTCCTAAATGCATCAGTGACAAGTGTAAACCTGTTATCAACTTTACTACTTAAAAAAAAAATTTAAATCCTCATCTGCAATGTCAGCAGGGCTCTCATTGGCTGAACAAATGATTCAGTGAGAATATATGAAAAAGCTGAAAAATGGCTATTGCGATCTAATTAAAAACTACATCATATCAATATCTGCATATCTGTGTCTGGAATAAAAAACAGGAGCCAAACAGGATTAGAAAAGTGTGACACTAACCCTCAGTAAATTTACACTAAACAACAGGCTGCAAGGCAACCTGAGCCTGTTCTCATCACAGGATGTAGCTGACAGTGTAAACTAGTTAGTGGAGAAAGCTAGCTAAAGTCATGGAAAAACCAGCTGATTAGTCACAGGAAAGCAATGGAGGAGGCTGAAGTAGTTGGTTTCTGCCTCTCAAAGTATATACAAAGGCTAAAGCAACCTAAACACTGGCTGTTCAACTGTATGAAATTATAACAATACCCACAATTGTATCCTTAATATTGTTGAAGAACACCCAGTTTATAATCCCTTAATAAGAAGACATTAGGCACATGACTGGTGGTGTTGATGAAGGGGACCTGAGGTCAACAGGCGGTGGGGCTACACTTTATGCTGAAAGGTTGGGAACTACAAGCCTAAACTTTAAAAACTTAGTCCAACCTAATCCACTTACAGGCCTCAGCAGATGGACTTTGCATCGTTGTCATGGAGACAGCTCAGGTGATTTTGTGTGACCCAAATATGGAAGTAAACCTTTATTTGAAAAACTGCATTAAAAAAGAGTCTCTCTTGTCTTAGTGCTTTGGGGGAAACTTAGGTGTTTACAAAATACAAAGACGCTGCTGTGTGGCGACATCTAGTGGCCAACAGTCAACCTCGCTACAATCTGATGAATCCACGTCGATGAAATACTACAACAGAATACATACAGAGGTCTGACATATTTAATTTTAAATCAATATAAAATGCTGTATAGAACAAACAAACAAAAGCAAAACACTTTAACAGACAAACAAAAAAATAATGTACACATACAGAGACATTTAAACCACAACGTTTCTGACGCCGCCACCATCTTCAGTCTACCACTCGGTGCTGACAAAGCCCCACAGCTGGTCGCTGACGTCATTTCGAGACCGCGATGATGTGTCGATGTTGATGGGCGTGGCCAGGTCTGCACCGTAGTGCACTGCAAGAGGAGAAGAGACCGTGTGAAGCAACACCAACAGACACACGCAACTACACACAGTATACACACAAAACAGCAGCAGCCATCACAACTGTACCTCCTCTTAAGATGTTGGGCTGTGTGTCGTATTCCCACTTGATCTTGGTTAGGAGGTAGTACACCTGGGCCACATACCTGTTGAGGAAAGATGAAAAACAAAAATCACAAAAATACGTCAAATGCCAAATGTGACTGGACTGAAACAGTCAGGATAAAATAAAAAAAAAAGAACAGTGCTTGTGTTTTACTGGCCCACTAATTATGTGTCTTTATGTGGAGGAGCTGTGTTACTGTCTGCAGGAGCTCTGTGCTCGGTGAGGTTTGCTCCCTCTGCTGATTTCAAACAAACCACACAGAAATGTCCTCGTGATGTGTCGATAGAAGCTTTACAGCTACAACTTACCATTTAAACAGTAAATAGTTTTATAGTTTGGTCTACAAAAGGTCACTATAAAATCGTAAAAAATGCTCATTAGAATCTCAGCAGAGCATAATACATTTCCATGTTTAACCGAGCTGTTTCACTTTACAAGTAGCAAATACTCACATAAAAAATGACAAAAATGACTTTAATCACTGTTCATGATAAATCGTCTTTTGATCATGTAATTGATTGATAGTTTCAGAGCTGCTGATTCAGATTTAGCAGAGTACTGAAATGAAACTATTTGCAAAACATTATTTAATTTATTTTTGTTTGAAATGTTTCCAGTCATTTGACATGCATGAAAATCTGTGTATTTAAAATCATGGGAAGGGGAAACTGTTCAAGGTGACAAGAAAAAAAAAAAAAGGAAAAAAAAAAGTTTAAAATGTGGAAATCCCTAAAATCCAAAAAAGATGCTGTGTAAGTAAAACTTTTTTTAAGCACTCAACATTTTCACCCCATATTGTATAAATAAGGAGGACACAACAACTGTCATTGCAGTAGTGTTCATGTTACATACAAGAGTATCTAATCCTTGTACATGTCCTCCAAAGGAATGAATATATGATTTTTTTAAAGTCAGATATACTGCAGTGTTCCATAAAGTAATGGAAAGTGAGAGTGAACAGTTTCTTCTGGTGTCATTTTAATTGTATATGGTGAGTATGAGGTGACTGAAAGTAACAACAGCAGAGGGATGATTTCTCGGGAAAAAGACTCACACTGCTGAAGGGATGACCTCAGTGGTGTCCTCATCCACCTCGCTCTGAAGAGTCTGAAGCTCGTGTTCGGTGTTTCTGAGACTCTCCAACTCTCTCTGCAGAAATCTGGAGGAAGATTAAGGCTGCTAACAAAGACAGTGAATAAAGCCAGACAGGATTCACAGATGACATTGAAACACTTGGGACTCCTCTCATCGCAGACTTCCTGGCAAAATACAGACGCAGCTTTTAAAAAAAAGATACTGTAACTCAGAGTCGGTGATCTGGCTCTTGGCTGTGCACTGCCTCAGCTGCTCCTCCAGGCTTTCCAGCTCCTTCTCCCTGTGCTTCTTCTCCTCCTCCATGTCCAGCAGCCTCTGGCCTGAATTCTCCTCAATCTGAGCCATGTCTGGGGATGAACGTCAGTGATACAGACATGTCACTGATGTCTCAATGGATTCATCAGGCTTAGTGCTAGCTGTTGCTGATATTTTATTAAACACTACACAACCTCATACACACGCTCTACATGTCCAATACATGTATATATGTAGCAGTGATAATGCACCTAAAATAGACAAATAAATTATTTAAATATCAGTTCGCTCACCTTTTAAAATCTGTGTCACAATTTTTTTCGTCTCTACGTGTTGGTCGAAAAGGGCCTGGTGTTCGTTCTTCACCTGTCTCAGTTTCTCAGGTTGGCTGCTGTTGATGAAGGACACCAACACCTCCCCCGTCTCCTCCAAGTCTTGGAATTTATGACCTTGAGCCATCGTGGCGACACTGGCAGCAAGACAGCACAAGAGAGGAGAGATTAAACGGGAAATACAGAATTGTTTGTCTATGCAGGATGCACTCACTGAGGTCATCAGGGCTTGATAATTTTCACATTATTGTACACAATCAGCCACAGCGTTAATATCATATCCGAAAAACAGCTCTGCCTCTTTAACAGGCTTAAAATATTTCGTTTTTTGTC
>JAOXYL010000045.1:17184634-17207029 GCA_028564955.1 Terapon puta
CTTTACACATTGGCTGGCCACGCTCAAGTTAAAAAAACACACTGATTCATTGATCCACAAAGCCCCATACACACCACCTGTGTGTGTTTACACCCACCTGCATGAGCTGGTCGTGCTGCTGAGGATCAAACTCTCCCTCCAGGTCGACCTGGCTAAAGGCGAGCTGCTCGTTGCCGGTCAGCTCCTGAAGCCTCTTTAATTTCTCCATGATCTCACTTCGCTTCAGGTTCTTCAGCTGCTTCAGCTGCTCCCGCTTCTGAGCTTTCTCCTGAAATAGCCGCCGGGGAAAGGGAGCGGAAGAAAAACAGAGAGAGAGGTTGGTTAACATTAGCGAATGAATGAAGGCTTATTAGGAGTGGATACAGAAAGAGCAAACGTTAATAACACTGAGGGATGACGGGCTTGGTTTGATTTTTTCGTCTTTTTCTGAAACACAAAACTCACTTTTTCCTTCCTTTCTTTCACTTCCTGCCTTTTGCGCTTCCTGCTGTCGTCTTTGGAGCGCACAGAGGTGGCGATGTTGCGAGGGTAGGTCTTGATCTGCTGAGCGTCGGGCTCCTCGAAGCGGAAGTTGTAGCTCCTCTCAAAGTCCTCCTGCCGCTCCAAGAAGGTCTCCCCTTCCTCTTCAGAATCCTCCACGTCGTCCTGCACCACCTCGTCGTAGGTCGGGATCCTTCACGCGACAGGAGCGTACCATTGCACAGGTTGAAATCTGGCTGCACGCGAGCGCCTCATGACTGCTTAGATTCACCTCACAACTCGACAGGAAAACAAAACGAACATCCGCACAGCAACATACCGTTCATCCTCGACGTCCTCATCCAGGTAGCCCTTGTTGAGCACGTAGTCTCTCAGGAACTGCTCCTTCTCGTCCAGCTCTGGGTCATTCCAGTAGTCCCGCAAGTATTTCTGTCTCAACACAAGCCAGTCTCACTTTTAGGCAACACTCTTTTTCTGTTTTGTGCCTAAATTTCCCAAAATGCTCCCACGCGCTCACCATGTCCTTCACCTCCTCCGGACCGTCGAGATCAGCCTGACCCTTCAGCCAGTCCACGTAGTCCGCCTCCTCTTTATCCTACAAACCAGACACAGAAGCAGAGAGGTTACCTGTCATGCTTTTGGTACGTTTGCGTTTGAAGGTGGGAGGAAAAAGCTTCTGACCTTCTCCTCCTGCGTCTTGATCCTCCTGGTCAGCAGCTGGGACTGTGAGCCTCCCTCGCCGCCCTCCTCGTCGTCCTCTTCGTCGCTGTTCTCCACGAACTTGCGGAAGCTGAAGAGGTAAAGTTTTGGCTTCCGTGAGCAGTCTGTGAAATCTGTTGCCAGACGCCTTCAGGCTGTGTCAGGTTGAGTCTCACCTTTCTTTCAGCTCCCTCTGCTCCTGAATGTAGCTGGGAGAGGCCGCTCTCTTTGAAAGAAAACAAAGATGATTAATTAAACTTTTGCCTCTTGGGGAGGTATCTCCATATTTCTTAAGGAGCAAATTGATCTGACAGCTTCGTCTACCTCCATTCTCTTGGCGGCCTCCTCGTCGTCACTGTCGTCATCATCCTCATATTTGCTGTCAAATTGAATAAAAAAAGATCAGAGCCCACATTCACCATCTATCTGTAGTTCGCCCAATCGTGTAAGACCTTAGCAAGGGAGATTCATCTATCTATCTAATATGTCACCCAAAATATTTAACTAGCTGATAACCCATAATTTCATGTACCAGTGAGACACTTATGACAAACAATAAATGTATATGCAACAATAATAAAAATGTAATTTCCTGAGTTTAGAAAATGAACAAAAGGCCTTTAGCGTCACTAGTCCTTTCATCAGACTTCTGTCCTGATCACATAACTAAAAATGCAACAATCAGTCGATTAGCTAATTGGCATCTAAGGCATTTTGAAAATCAACTAATCATTTCAGATGTCTTTCCAGAAAAATCCCTATATGTGATTGCTCCAGCTTCTCAAGTGCAAACTGTTGGTCAAACAACCCGTCCATCATTTTTGTAATAAATAAACAGTTTACCAGGTTGATTGAGAAAATAACTATCAGATTTATTAGGTTATTAGGTTGGCTTTAGGTTGGACCAACTCATGAATGAAATTGATGATGTTTGATCAGTTATTTCCTAATCAGAAACACAGTGTCACTGTGGTGCATTCAAACACATGAGCACTGAACATGACCAGCTCACTCACCCTTCCCTCTCCAGTATGACTTTACGCTCGTAGTCCTTCAGGTACATGGGCTTCACAGCTTTCTTTGAGGTCGAGGGCTTCTCATCACTGGTGGAAGCACCTGAGAGACAAAGAGGCCGTTTACAGATGTCCCACAGACAGTGAAGGCATCACCGGCGCCTCGCTCACCTTCAGAATAAAACTTGGCGTCCGTCTGATAAATCTTTGGGTCTTTCTTCTTCAGCAGCGACAGCGTCCTGTAGAAGTCTCTTTCCACCTCGGGGTCGAGCTCCTAGAGGGGGGAAAAAAGAGGGACAAGCTGTCAAAACCCAGAGTTACAGAGAGATAAAAATGTGGAGGGGAGGCGGCGGTGCTGACCACTTCACTGTCATCGGAGCTGGACTCGGAGGACCCGGAGTCTTCATCATCTTCTCGGTCCCCGTACCGGTCCTTCACTACACACCGACACAGAGCACGCACACGGTAAACAAACAAACAACAACAGGAGCTTAAAGCCAGACACACGTCCCCACGCTGGAGGGTCGGCCATTACTCGGGCAGCATGAAGCACTCACGTCTCTGCAGCTCCTCTCTCTGTCGGTACTTCTCATATTTCTGCGCGAACTGCGAGTTTATCTTCAGCTCCGACCTGCCTGACATGGTGTCAATAAGCGAAGGAGCCGCGTTATTAGCTGTTATTGTCAAAACTACACGCCGCCAGAGGAAGTCATTCCTGCGGCGACATGTGTGGAGGTTGAACCACGTGGTTTCCGGTGCTCAGCTCGGACATTACACGAGCGGTCCTGTAGGGGGCGCACGGGCACTGTTAGTGCTACAGACAATGATCGGTGCTCATGGTCCCTCATTTAAACCTATTATATTAAAAGTCTTCACAACATCAACACTTATAGATTCTTAAACCAGCCTTAAGAATATATCTGAATCTTTTCCTGTAACCTGCTCTGTCTTTATTTATTCATTTACATCTGAAATTATCTTAAATATGTATTTGTCATTTGATTTGATTTTATGTAATAATATTGTTGATGATAATGATCTATTATAATATTCAGCACTCAATATGAATGTACATTTTCAGGCACATTACTACATAAAATTGTGCAGCTTTTTCATTTAAATGATAATCATACTTTACATATTGTTTTATTCTTATTATATTTCATAGCTATTTTTTACATTTCATATTAATGCTCCAGAACTTGCTGTACTTTCTTTAACTTTTACTTTCTTCTGTTTATTGTTCTGCACTGAAACACTGAGGCAAATTGTATGTGAAAACCTACGTGGCAATGAACCTGACTCTGACTTTTAATATCCATCTATGATTACAATTTGATATATACTTAAACTAAAGTAACTAAGATATAACAGTTCTAGTTATAACGTAAACATGTATTTATGAAGAGATCACTGAAAACATAGATATCCACTCCTAACAACACAAATGCCCCAATTTCAACTGAAAAATGTTCCTTTGGCCAGAATACCACACAGGCATCAATAAAGGATTTGAAATTAAAAATTACTTGATTGTTGTGTGCATTTTTTAATTGCACACACAGGCCTGAAATACACACATGCACACAGACATGTTGACATGCACCTGTGTTTGTGGAGAGTTGTCAGAGTGTCGGGGCTGTCACGTCGTCCATAGTGTTCGGCCTTCTGTGCCTTGCTCAAGGGCACGTTGGCACACACTGCCCCTGAGGTGAACCACCACCCCTCCAGCTACAAGTTCATAATCTGTGTGGACAGATCTGTGCTGGAACTTCCTCCAGTTAGATGCCGCACTAATTAAGAACCCAGTT
This sequence comes from Terapon puta, assembly GCA_028564955.1. Lineage (NCBI taxonomy): Eukaryota > Metazoa > Chordata > Actinopteri > Centrarchiformes > Terapontidae > Terapon > Terapon puta. The sequence goes on from JAOXYL010000045.1 coordinate 17,188,638, forward strand.
AAAATCTGGTGATGTGACAAATGAACACAAACGTCAGCTCCCAAAGGGGAAAAGGCAAGATGTCACCTTACAGAGAGAGTACATATGAAAACTGTGAGGAACAGCAAGAAAAATGGTCATACAGGTTTTAGCTACATGAAAACATATACTGTATATGTCTATTTTGAATTAATTAGCATTTATACAATGGAAAATAGTAAACATTTTATTTTAAGAGTTACACTGATGTTTTTACATTTCAGAAATTTAAGCTACATCACTTAAAGTTTCATTGTCAGGAGGTTTTTGACCTTGTTACTCTACATAAGGTTATTTGTGTTGTCGGACACTGACGTAGAGTGACGCTAAAACTCTTCATCCGTGTTTATAAGTGAGCCACCAACACTGAGTGTGTAAAGAGCATATCCCGCATAAGGTAAATAATATTACAGATTAGTTGACAGAGGTTGTTTGCAGAATGACAGACAGGACCCTTGGCCTTCCCCAGATTATCAATGAGGATGTTTACCTGACGAGGGAAGAGCTGTGTGACGGAGGAGACTGAGCGGTGCAACGTCATCCCCTATCAGACCAGTCTGGTCTGAACAAAATCTATTGGGGGAGCTTCCAGAATAAACCTGATTCGACTGATGTGACACACATGTCAGAGGCAGTGTGGGCCACAGACGTTTTGTCAACATAAAAACACTTTCCCAAATGTCTGGACTAACACCAATGTGACTTTACTTTTAAGTTTGAAGGCCACCAAAAAGCCTGAAACTCCTTACCCATTAGCATCCCAAAACTACTTTCAAAATTTACAAATTAAATTCAAAAACTGACTTTCTGGGACAGGAGCTATTTTAGTTTCTATCATGTCCAGAATGGTTTTAGAAACAGCTACAGTTTCGAATAGAAAAAATGAAATAAAACGCTTGATAAATAAGGAGTAATTGATGCTATTTTTGGATTTTCTCTCTTTTCTAAATGCAATTTGTCATCTAAAGCACACCATGGCTGTATTTATCAGTGATCTAAAGGGTTGCAATCTGTTAAAGCTGATTGCGAAGAAAAAAGAGGAGAAGAAAAAGCTTCAAATCAATGTTAGGTCCCCTTCTGTTTATTCTCTGGACTGAAGATTTTCCACAACAGTGCCAAGGAAACACTGGAAGATGTATGCTGATGACACTGTTGTATACACACATGGAAAACAGTTCAACCAGCAACTGTAAAGTGTGTCAAGGGAGTCTGTTCTGCATTAAATATTTATCCGTTTTTTTCTGTTTTGTGATTGTTGGTCTAATAGTGACATACATTCTTTTAAAAAAGACAGGATTCTGAGTATATAAAATAAGAATCCATGAACCTCCCACCCTTGATGAAAAACATGGATTAAATATTGTTAGTAGCGTCATTGGTCAATCTGTTTTCTAATAAGCAGTGTGTGTCCGTGGCTTGTCTTTCTGGCAGTCTGAGCAAAGGTCAGTGATGATGGAGCTGGTGGACCGGGCACCTGGCTGGCTGATTTTGTTGATGTAGGATAGGGTGAGCAGTAGTATCGTATCATCACACATTAGATGATCACATGTCTTGAACATCAGATGAAATACTCAGATATTTCATCAGATGAAATACTCAGATATTTCATCAGAGAAAAGAAGCGTGCACACACACACACACACACACCATCAATATTTGAATGTGATCACATAGACAAAACACCAAATTAGCTTTCTTTTGTACAACTATAAATTAAAGTTGCATCCTACAGTTAGCTAAAATGTGCTGTAATCAAAATGAACCATCTTTAATAAATTGTTCAACTGACTTCAGATTTTCTATCAAACTATAAAGCCCTCCAGAGAGCAAAAAAAAAAGAGTTCTGCAGCAATTTATTCCCTTCATCTGTGGAAATAACTGGAATGATCCAGACTGTCCTATGTGACCTCTGTGGCTGCATTAATGATTAATGATGTCGAGGGATTCAGATGAAACTTTTCTTTGAAACGCAGAGATTTGCTGCAGTCAGTGCAAACAAAAACAAATTGTTCCACCGTACTGGGAGTCCCAATAACTGCTTTGACAACCTCAATTGAAAAACTATAAAGGGTTCACACTAACAGATGACGCTATGCACATGTTATCAATAACACACAGTATTTGGATTTTACCCAGACAACAACTTGGAAGTGGGTCTGCTTCTGCGTCAGTGTGTTTACCCAAATGTCTGTAGATGTGTCAGTGCATTTTTTCTTTGATTTGTGTTATCAACTTAACGTTTCCGCTCTTCCTCAGCCTTGAACTTTGCACACAATTTGCCTAACGGTGGCTTTGACCACAGCTCGCAATGATTTGTTTTTGTTCTTCTCTGACAGCTGTTGTTGTTGTGCACTGTGAGAGCTGCCATCGACATAGGGCTGAAAACATAATAAAAAAGCTGTGGCCACATGACTATCAATAATCAATCATTTAACTTTATCAAAACTTTCAAAGTGATCAAATGAAAGTTATGATTTCCATGTAAAAGAAACATATTAACAACACTATTGCTTAAAAAAACATCACAAGTTACAGACTGCAGACTCTTCCATTCTCATGCTGTTGTTTTCTGTGATCTTACAGTGTTAGATAATTTCTAAGAAACTGTGTGGTTTCGCCTTTCACTATGACTTGTCTTTCTAAGAAAAGGGTCTCGTTTTCTTTTCAAGGTCTACAAAAGCTCAGCCAGCCCCCCTGAAAAACAGAGAAAAAAAAACCCAAACCCCTCTCCTCACGTTTTCTGCCATGTCTGCATACCAGAGCTATTGAATGAAAACAGAGGAATACGCTGCTGCACGGTTTCCAAAAAAACTCTTCTGCCACGTACCTGAAACAGAATTTCAGCGCACGTGATAACAAGTATACAGTTGGGTGCTTAATAAATACTAAATCACGTGTATATGATTTCTAGTGTTTGATTACATCTCATTTTAAAATCAATTCATGTATCGATTTTGCAGCATGATGGGTGGTCTTGCTGAAGTGTGTTTGATTTAAAGTGGCCGGAGAACAAAAAAGAAATGCCACCTCAAGGGCATATTTCACATAATTTGGCATATCCTCATAAATATTTAGCATTCTTTTCCCCTTTATGTATATCCCTGCTGGTATCTGCTTTTGCTCTCATGCGTTCATGTATACATTTCCAGTGAACATCTCCTGGACCAGAAATCTCTCAGTCGTGGTTGTTATCATTTTTCTGCTCTTTGTCTGCTCTTGCTACTGTATTTGCTGTGGGAGAAATGACAAAGGCAGGGGGGAGAATACACAACAGGAGCAGATAGTTTAAAACATAAATGACCGATCAGAGTAAACTTAGTTAAATGTGAGTCTTCAAAAACTGAACCCAGAAGTTGTGATTCTATAATAAATAGAAGCATTTATTTATGTACAGCACGGGTTTAAAGTTTACAACAGTAAAGTCTAAAACACTGACATAGTTACCAAAAAACAACAAAAACAGTAAAGGACCAAGTATTTACATTTATGAACACTATATTTACACAATTAATCTGCACTGTTAGTCGGTGAATGTAAAGTGACTTCCTGTACAGCTTCGCTAACACCTCTCTATCTAAAAGCCTCTTGACGGTCATCAACACTTCCACAATCCTCAAACAATTCACTGTAAACAGGCAGACACACTGATTTTATACAATTCCACTTAGTTCAATAGCACCAACGTGAGCGTGAGCAAAAACATGTCATGACAAAAGGCACCGATTTGTCAGCCATACATATAACTGAGCTCAAACATGGGAAAAACATGATCTGGCACATGGTTTCCTTTTGCTGGGAAAGGTGGTATAAGGCAGGCCGAAGTTGTGGCCCTCTGGGAGGATATAAAGGCACATGTGCCGCGGCGCAGAGCTTACGACGTGGCCCCACTGCTCACACGTGGTTGCATCAAAGCCTTTCGGTCTTTGAGGAATGCGCCGGTCCCCCTGAGAGGGGCGTAGGGAGGGAAAATTTAAAGGTGGGCTCCTGGATGCAGAGACAGTCGATCACAAATCAGGAGAACGGAGCCCGACGTGTCTTCGTAACAACACCACATGTGAAATCTGAAGGTTGTCACAGGGTACGGCGTAAATCAAGGCACAAACAGTGTGCGGCGTGTATTCTTTAAGGTCAACTACAGCAGCGTCTTTAGGTCCCTTTGGATGATACGGTCGCTCCATTACTGAGGCCATGGCTGGTGTAAAGCATTTACACACACACATACACACACATGCTATGAGTCTCATTGAGGTCATCCTGGTCAAACGGGCACATGATGATTATTAGTATTACATTCACCTACTATAAGATTAGCTTTAAATCCTCTAGTGTCGGTGTTTGTTCCCCCATAAACGAAAAAAAAAACAGTTTGCCATTTTGGAAATACTATGATACAGAGCTAAACCGGAGGGTGGATTTGACTCTCATGTCCGTTAAGTATTACGTAAGTACAGACATAAAGTGATTATCATAGATTAGCTTAGATAAAGACTGAAAACAGGGGAAACAGCAAGCCCAGCTTTGTCAAAAGGTAACTAAATCCACCAACTAGTGCCTGTAATGCTCAGTAATTACTCTTTTTTTTTGTTAAGTCCACACAGAAAACAAAGCGTGGGTGTTAATGCTAAGCTAGGTTAATCGCCTCCTGGCTTCAGCTTCCTGACCAAACAACTGTTCACTTTCTTGTTGAGAACTACATGATTGGTGAGCTAGATGAATACATGTGTTAAATTTAAATGTTTAAATGGAAAGAAGGCTAAACTGCGCGCATTCCTACGCTTTCCAAAGTTAATTATGTGCAAACCAGCATCTAAAGTTTACTCATAAATATGTTATTTATTCTGTACAAAACTCAGCAACTAAGACAGTGTAAAAATATTAATTTTGTGTGTTGCATTATTATCATTTTTTGGGTGGGAGCAATTGCCTGACAGCCATTGAAGAGGTATAAAATAATACTGTTTAGAAAATATGCTGGTAGGTGGAACTTTCGATGTAGCCGGGTTAGCTGTTTCCTGTTGTTTCCAGTCTAAGCTGTGATGCTGGATGTAGCCTTGCATGTACCGTGCAGACACGAGAGGCAAGAAGAAAGCAATTAAAATCTGATAGCATTCCATCAATAGACAAAATGAACAAAAAGTGAAATCTACAACAACCATTTTTGAGTTTTACCTTGCACAAATTAGAGGTATTTTCCAACATTAAGTTGTGTTAAATGAGCTCAGTTAAACTGAAAACCACTGTGTGTCTTTGAAACGACACAGTTCTCCAGATATACCATCAGTAAAAAAGTTAAGATTTAGTGTAAAAAATAAACGTCAGATTCAGGAGTCCATCATCTGATGATTTGGTATGATATGGTGAGAAATGCGCTGCCAACCATGAATTGAAAACGTGTAACCTGAAGAAATGTCTCATTCTGTTTTTTCCACTGTAGAGCGCTTGTTTGTCTGTGAGGATAAAGTGGTTCAAGTTTGTCTGCTACTGGCTTTCATTTCCATATCTTTGTGCTGTGTGAGGTAAAAATACAAAAGGACGTTCAAGGTAGCTTATCATCGGCGCTCTTCTTTCCACTCTCCCTGATTGTTGTCAGTTTTCTGTGAAGGCCGGGTTGTCTGCCTCTTCATCCAAGCTCACAACTTGCCTCTGTTCAGACACACAAAGCAAATAAAAAGGTTTCATACAAGGATAAAGTAACCCCAACCTTAAATTTTAAACATTTTTTTTAGCTGAAGTGATTCCTCTCAGACTCACTTTTGGGTAGGAGTAACCATCAGGGCTATGGCTCCTCCAAATGTGCACTTGGTCCTCAGTGGTCTTCTGATAGACGGGGTTGTCAAAGTGAATCGTGTTGGTGTTCTTCAACCTGTAGTTCCTCCATAGCAGCATGCCACCAACGGCCACCAGACAAAGAATTGCTACATGATGTAGACGCAGGGAGAAAGGCAAAGAGAGAGATGATAGGTGACACTTTTATTTAAATAATATGTACTTCCGTTTATCTAAGAAGCTACCTTTATAGCAGCTAACAAAACAACTCACCCAGAGGTAAGACAATGTACAGAGCTATTGGGGTGGTAGAGGCAGTGTTTGGTATAGCTGCAGCAAATCCACTTCTGAAATCTAAAGAGAAGGTAAACAGGAGAAGTTAATGATACATGAGGCTGACCTGAACTATACCCAAAGTATGTCAGAGAGCAATGCACTCAAATGGTCATGCTGCTGGTCCCTTTACATTACAGCCATTTCCCCAAAAATAATATGGGATGTAATATTTTAAAAATTGCAATTGCTGCTAGATGGTAATGTAATTGCAGTTGTAATTACAGTTTTGCATTAGCTTTTCTGGTGATGCCTTCAAGGTCTTATGGAAAACAACTTGTGTTTGGTTCAATCTTTGTGAAGTGGTCAACAGGAATATTACATTTCCACACAATTTGATGAAAATGCATAAACTTGCCTGGTGAGGTGACTGGAGCCTCTGTGGTAGTCTGAGGAAATTTGGGCTTCACGGGCTGGGGTGATGGGGTTTTTGGCTCAGGTGTGGTGGTCATTATAGGAGGCTTAGTGGTGAGTGGCACTTGCTTGGCTGCAGTGCTGGTGATTATGACAGGCACTGTGGTGGTGCGGACTTGGGGCTTCTGTGTGGTGCGGACCTGGGGTTTAGGTGTGGTGCGGATTTGAGGCTTAAGTGTGGTGCTGGCGGGAACTGGTGGTGGACGAGGGGGGTTGGTAGCTGGAGCTGGAGGCTGCACAGGAGCTTCAGGTGTTGGCACAGCTGGTGAAGAACAGAAACCGAGAAAGAACAGTGACAGAGAGTCAGAAATTGGACCATCTCAGCTACCGAAAATATTTTACTCAAAAGACAGAAATTGTTTTATTATGGTCTTTGATTGTTTACATACCAGGTACACATGTCCTCATGTCTCTGGCTAGCATCATGTTATCTGGACAGACACAGGTATATTTGGGTGGATGTCTGCCCACTTGAGGAGCTCCCAGGCACATGAATTCACAGCCAGATACCTGGCACCAGTCCCTCCCTACGATGGAGACCAGGATGCAATTTAAGTTTAGTTTGACTGCCTCACACAGCGTCATCATACTAAATCAACAGGTTGACATTTTGGATGTCTCTTACCGGTGGGTTGTTTGAGGTTATGGAAAAGAATAATGTCTTCTGGTGAGGACAGGTGCTCCGCCACTGGTATGATATCATCACCTGTCAGCCTGTTTGCACTGAGGATGGCATTGTTGCTGACATCTGTCCAGAACACTCTTTCCTGGAAGCACAAAAACATCCAAGACCAACATTTGAGCGATCATTGGCCATCAGTAGCTGTGGTGAAGAATACTACTGTTTACATGTGACGTGAGGAGTTTTTGGCACGTTGTATCTGTCGGGATCTGGGTTTATGTGCAACAGATTTTATCAGGTGGTAAACATCTACCTCAAACACAGTGAGTCCCAGTGGGTGGGCCAGCTTGTGTTCATCAATGATGAGGGTGCGCCGACCACCACCCTGCACGTCGATACTGGAGAGGGTGTGCAGCTTCGAGTCTACCCAGTAGAGCCGCTGGTTCAACAGGTCTGGGAGGAAGCAGACAGAGAGGTCAACAGTTCTGAATGAATAAAAAACAACTTGAAATCACAGAAACATGAATGCTAGAGTTTACCTAGTGTAATCCCATTAGGCCACTCAATGTTGTCGGTGACTAGAGCATTGCGGTCTCCTCCATTAAGACCTGCTTTCTCAATCTTAGCGGGATTCCCCCAGTCAGTCCAGTAAATGAAGCTGAGAAGACACAGATATGTTGTAAATCAAAAATTGTAATCTAAAGTACTTAAACCTATCCTGTAGACTGTTTACAAATGAAGAAAACTCTCTTTTAGGCATTACTGTATTTCTATTGGTGCTATTGGACTCACTTGCTGTGGGGGTCGACCACAATAGCACGGGGCCTTGATAAGTTTTGACGGAAGAGGGTTTTGCGGCGGGTGCCATCAGCAGTCGCCACAGAGATGGTGCTACGAATGCTGTCAGTCCAGTACAGATTACCATGGATCCAGTCAACAGCGATGCCCTCAGGAGCATCAATATCGCCACTAATTACTACGCTGTGATGAGAGGAGTCTTCAGCCGAGTCCATCTGAGCTCTGGATTGAAAGTGAAAAGATGACATCAAGCAGGAGTAAAGAAAGCAAAAGCAAGACTTTCACTCTGAATTGGTCATTGCTCACCTGTAGATCTTCTTTTGGGAGATGTCTGACCAGTAGATGTCTTTGGTGGCCATGTTCATGTCAAGAGCCACCACATTCTTTAGGCGCGGGATTACTCTGGTGTACTCACTTTTGTCCAAAGTCATCTTTCTGACTTCGTGACGGTTGGTAAAGAAGAGGTAGGCTATTGTACCTGCAAAATCAGAGTACACAAGTTATTCTTTTATCAGTAATTTTGGGTGAATGTTGTTTTATATTTTATTCTTCTGCTGTAATAATGGCCCATGCACTAGTGTTCTCCAGGGGGCAAGGATTTCTGGTAATGATTGGTGATGTCATTGCAATTCAATTGGTCAAATTTTCATTTTTTAATAATTACCCAACCATGTCCAGATTAATCCAGACCAGGAAGAGATATAGCATAAAACTAACAAGAAAATCATCATCTTTGAACATCTCACCTAATCATGCTAATCATGCAACAAAAGGTCTATTTACCGATGGCTTTGCAGGCTTTGGTTGCCGGGTCAACTTGGTAACCCTCCTCACACTGGCATTTGTAACTTCCTATCTGGTTGATGCAGATCTGGCTGCACGTGTCCGGGTTGGCACACTCATCGATATCTGTTTCAAAAAAAGAGAAACAGCTGAGTCATTGTGTCTGCAAGAATTACGGGATCTCTCTTTATTTTGATAAGATAACCCTTTAAGGTGAGGTAACCCCTTATTAGTCCCACAGGGGGAAAGTTACAATAGCACAGCCGTGGACAACTCAAAGTAAACAGATTGCTTGGCATCATTTAATCAATGTAATCTGACTGAAGTTCACATTAGCATGAAAATTGACAGGGAGCAAATGGCTCTTTGACGATGTTGAAGTGCTCCCATTACCTTCACAGCGTTTTGTGTCCACCAGGTGATATCCAGCAGGACACAAACACTCGTAGCCAATCTTCAGGTCGTTGCAAATATGAGAGCAGCCGCCATTGTTATACAGACACTCATTGGAGCCTACAGGTGGAAGAGGAAAAATGTTTAGCATCTTTCCTCATGCAGACATCCACTTGCATTCTCAAGCTGCAGAAAGTTTCATTAAATACATAACATTTGTAATTAACCAGACAGTTATAAAAAGGAAGTCTCTGCACTCACCACATTCCCTGAGAGGCTCATCTGACCAATCCCTGCAATCGCGCCGCCTGTCGCAAACTTTCTCCATGCTAATACATTCACCGCTTCGGCACTTGAACCTGGTTGGGCCCTCACAGTGGGTTGCTGCACATGAGAAGTTGAAATAAAACAATCAGCTGTAGACAGAGACAAGAGATTTTGTTCCTGCTGGCACCTAGCACAGAAAGGCTATAGAGGAAAATTTGTACCGTTGACACAGCCAGTTTCATCGCTCATGTCCCTGCAGTCATATTGGTGGTTACACTGGTGGCTACCATGGATGCAAGTGCCATCCCCGCATTCAAACTCATCAGGACGGCAGGTGGGACGAGCTAGAAGGATGCAACAGGAGTGGACTCAAGAAATGATGACTGACAGAGTGACACGATGTGGTGAACAGGAAAAGGAGAATTTTGTTATACTCACTACAGTCAGCTTCGTCTGATCGGTCGAGGCAGTCAGCTCCTCCATCACACTTCCAGCTACCGTGGATGCACTCTCCGCTGCCACAGCGAAACTCCAAGGAGGAACACTGGTGAGTGGCAACGGTGTGAGGTTTCGTCGTACCACAGTTCTGGGGCCACTCATCCGAACCGTCAGCGCAGTCGGCGTCTCCATCGCAGGCCCACAGGCGCGGGACACAAACGCTGTTGTTGCATCGAAAGGACGTGGCACTGCAGGTGATGGGCGGGCAGGAGGCCTCGTCGCTGCCATCATCACAGTCCGCCTCGTCGTCACACACAAAGGAAGACGACACGCATTGGCCATTCCTGCAGCGGAACTCGGTGTTTGTGCACTGCTTTGGTGCTGGAGGAAAGGAAGCACAACAGGGCTATCAGAGTGATGAAAGACCAGGAGCACTTTGGGGTGGAGTGGAGGGAATGGAAAGGAGAAGAGGAAGTTGTGGATTCTGAGAGGAATAAAATAGGATAAATCATATAATATGATTGAGGAAATAGTCAGACAGACGTGTGGGCCTTCTGCTGCCTGTGGTTAACTCAACTCACCACAGCTCTCCTCATCAGATCCATTCTCACAGTCAGCTTTTCCATCACAGTGCCAGAGGCTCGGTATACACTGGTTAAGGCGGTCTCTGCAACTGAACTCTGTTGGTCTGCAAGTTTTGGCCACTGGAAGGGAGATACACACAAAAAAAAGTAACTAAAACTGCATCATCATCACACTGATGGACTGTGTGATTGACCTGTATATATGCAAAGTAATAACAAGTCCATCCTGGTGTTTAGTGACTCATGATACTCACTGCAGGTACCGGGAAGCTCATCTGTGCCATCTCCACAGTCATCTGTGCCATCACACACCCATCTAACTGTGATGCATCTCCCGTTACCGCACTGGAACTGGTTGGTCCCACATGTTGTCAATGCATCTATGACAGGCAGATATAAACACACTGTTCAGCTAACAGGGCCAATGTTTTTGTTATAATCTATCAAGGGCCAATAGAGGAACTCTCTTCATAAACACAGATGAAGCTGCAAATGAACAGAAGTCAACTAAAATATGAACCATGCAGAATATAACCCACAGCAATGCTGGAGGCTCCGTGAGGCTGTGCTTGGAAAGGATGGTGCTTTAAGCTAACTACTCACAGTATGCATCCTGTTCAAAATGACATGGTGATGTTTCGCAATAACAAATATAATAAGATATAATAATGAAATAAGTTGTCAAGATATGTCACTAACAGATAAATTGTTAACCTGAAGGTGGTAAAACTTCAAGGAAACACCAAAGTCAGTAGGTAGTTATCGTCTGGGGAACCAGATTGTTGGTTCATGGCATTTCATCCAATAGTTACTGAAATATGTGACGACAGAACCATTTCTGTTCATCATTTTGGGTTTCTTGGTGTGTAAACTGTATATTGGAGTAAAAAAAAACTCAACAGGTGCTCTACAGAAAGTCGGTCACTTGTGCCGCCCCAGTTGGGTTTCATTAGCATGGGAGGGGATATGCCTTCAGCCATGGCAAAGGCGGTAATAAATATGCTGCCAGAGGAGGAAGGGGCTGGGAGGCAATTACTCTGACATGACACACACATGAACAAAAACACACGTGGCTGTTCGTGCTTGTTTAAATAGGGCAGATAAACGGTTCAACTACAAGGCAAACCAGGATACTGTACTCATGTCAGTGACCCAGCCTGCATTTATCAAGCTTTATCGGGGAGCTGCTGATATGGTAAGTTCCTAATCACAACAGAAATCTCATTTTCCAGCATTTATCATCTCTTCTGGGGGGAAAAAATCATAATGCTGAAGACACAGGGTGGCCCTCCCAACCCCCATCTTTAATAGACCGAATGAGGCCACTGAACTGGAAGCACCAATTAGACTGTACATCAGAGAGACAGCACTTCATGAAAAGGTACTGGAGGCCATTCCTCCCTCTGGCCCCGGGGGCTCCAAACCCTGGATGGCCACCTGTTTTTGAAAGGGGGCAGAGGGAGGTGTTTACCAGCAGATATCCATTTAGCAGCCTCATAAAAAAAAAAATTAAGAAGTGAATTAAATATTTATGTATAAATATTAACATTCCCATAAGTTTGTGCCCTATAAGAAAGGATAAGAGAAAGGCTTATCATAAATTATGCACATCTATGAATGTCTCACAGCATAATAAATCATAAAAGACTCTTGGCGAAGTCAAACATCTGGTGCCATCGGTCATGGTTGATGCTTCTGGACTGGTTAAACAAGGAAAGGTCTTATTTCTTCAAGCGTCCACAGGATGAGGAAATGTTTTTTACCACTGTAGTGGCATTTTATATGAGTGCAAGCAGTCATTTCAGTGTTTTGTCTGTGAAGTGAACCTACTACTGGTCGTTAAGCTGATAATTTCTTTATGACTTCACGTGAAGGCCTGCAAATCATTGCCCTCACAATAAAGATATGTTCATATTGAAAAACCTGGTCAAAGCATTATCCATGTGGGTGGCACAAAAGAAAAAAATCGTGGGTAGATTTTAAACTCCCTTTTTTCTCAGGTGACTGATCTATAAAGTTTTCACTTTATAGATCAGTCCTCATTCCCTGAAACAAATGACACTTACTCAAACAAGTTCACGTTGGTTGTTTGCTCAGCGGGCTTAAAGTTCAAACCTTGACAGACAGACTGGAACACACAGCAGCATTATTGACTGAGTGTAAGTCAGAACAGGGGAAATGATGCATGTGTTTGAGTTTGTTGCCCATTCTGTGACATTTGGTGGGTTTAATTTAATGACCCCGAGGTTGAGCAACGAGAAATGTGCTCCTACTCTTTTAAACAACGGGGAAAATACACAATTTCAAAACCAGCCATCACTCTTCAGATGATGGATTTCTCCCCAAATAGAGCTTTTCCCTCCAAACAGCCATTTCACAACACGAAGGACAGACACCTCTCTGTGGAAATGTGGATGGGTGACAACCAGTTGCAACACGTCTCGCACACTGATTCCGAGAACCGGCACACTGGGAACAGGTATGACAGTGACTTCACCCCAGACTGAGCGTACGAGCAAAACTAAAGGAATGCAGCTGCGAAACAATGCACGTGTCTGTGTTGAAGGAGGAGTTGGAGGGCTTCCATTCATTTTCACAATACGGGCCGTTGCAGATGGTGGGAGAAGGCCTTCTGCAAACAGGCTGGGTGTTGCATCATGTGGGGGAAGACGGAGCGCCTGCACTCGAGATGGAAACTCAAGTTCATCCCGGCTCCCCCTCTACGGACGGGCTCTCCATCCGCCATGTAAATGCGAGTGGCGCCCGTTCCCACATCATGAATGGCAACAGAAACCGGCTTTTCACAAACCCCGCTTGACATCTTTCCACACACAGTATTCACACAGCTCAAAGCTGATTGGCTGCAGGGCCCCACTGAATGGAGAGCTTCATTCAAAAGCAGGCAAAGGATAACAAAGATAAAAAAAAAAATGTAAGTGTGAGCCGTTAAAGAGCGGATGATTGATGTACAGACGAACCTGACTAAATTATGGAGGAAATTTCCGAGGGATATGAGGCTGGGTTGAAGATATACAGTGTGAGAAAAAAAGCCGCAGAGATTTGACCTACATTCTGTGAATAACTGCGCCCTCCCCCCATCACCTTGCATCCGGTGCTGTCAGAGGAGTGGGCAATTTAAACCCAGCCTGAACGCTGGAGCAGAAATCCTGTTTCTGATGCTCTTTTAATGAAAATTTCAATGAAAGCAACGTGAGGCTGGAGCGCGGCACAGTTTTACCTGTGCGTAACGCAAATGCCAACTCATAAATAAATAATAATAATAATGATAATAATCTAAAAAATAAATAAATAAATAAAAATAAAAAACAATGACATCACTGATAAAATGAAGGAACTTACTTGTCTGAACAAAGGAGCAGATGAGAAACAACAGTGAGGTGAAACGCGGCTCTCCCATGTTGCCCGGCGCGTCTCTGGCTGTGCGCGCCTGTCAGTGTCGGGGGAGGGGGCCTGATGCTTGACTCCGCACCTGAGGGGACAACAAGGCTCTGCTGTGTGTGGGGTGTGCTGGGAGATGCTCCTGCTGCAGGGTCTGAGGAGGGATGCTTCGGCACACTGTAATGTTTGACAACAACATCAGACCCTTTTCAATGTGGTCCAGAGGGAGGGCGGGGCCGAGGGGGGCCCAGAGGGGGTAGGCGGGATCTGGAGTGGTGTGATTTCTGAGGCAAACAGCCCCAACAATTGAGAGGCGGAGCTCCGTGGAGGTGGATTTTACTACGAGTTTAACCCTTTGAGGAGAAGGCGCGCTCACACGCGCGCGCGCAGTGTTTGGATCCTCCGGAGAGGTCTCGTGCGTCATAATGAGCAGGGGGGGTCTACAAGGAGGCGCCAAGGCCAAGGTCAGGGGTGGAAATATCTGAGAGTTTGAGAAGGAAATCGAAAAGTCAAGGGGACAATAATCATAAAACTGCAGCTTTTACTCGAAATGAGGATGTGGATGATCTGAAGTTAAAGAACCTCATTAGTGTTAGAGAATTATTTTATAATCTCTAATATGTTGGAGGTGTGTAACCTCATAGAGAATTGCTCTAGAGTCACAGCAGTATCTTCCTAGTAATAGATTGTTAGGAACACACATTTATTCCAGTATATCCAACCCCAAACTATCAGACAACTTTCCCGTCATTTTTAAACAAACAAACAAAACAAATGGTACCAATTCTCCCAAATCTCCAAAGTACTATCCCAGCAAAAAACACTAAAAAAATGTATATAAACATGTGTCTTTTTCTCAAAATTGTATGACAAAATATTCTCACATCAGTTTCACTCAATGTGAATTTAGCTGTTATAAAATCAAGTAGCAGACACTGGTAAATAAAATCTCCCTGGTTGACTGGTTTTGAAGTCCAGAGTCTGGACCCAGATGTGCTCGTGACTGTAATTAGCCTGGCAGCTGGCCTACTCTAGCAGACATTAAGTACTTGCTGTTGTAACAACATTGATTTCTTTGGGTTAAAGGAGATAACTGACTTATTCTGTGTATGTTTCACAGAAATACATGTAATGTTTATTTCCTCTTCCTCTACTCTACCATGATCACCTAAAAGTCAAACGGTAAAAGATATATACAACAGGTAAATACTGTGTAACACTTTCTAATGAAATACAAAGCAAACAGCAAAGTCATTATCCGTGCTTTTATGTTCATATCACTACTTCCTGGGTTGAGGTCAGTCACCTCTCATAAAAAGAAAAAAAAAAAAGACAGGTTTTTCAGGTTCAAAGTCTCAAACTTTGTTGGGTCCATTAGATAGTTTACAATGAGATTTGCATCAGAGGTGGCGCAGAGATAAAGTACATCTAAAGAGATAAAACTCAAAAACAACCTTGAACCGAGCAGAGGGAAAACCATATACATGAAGCTCAGGAGAACTCCTCTGTAGCTGAAAACAGTTAAATAATCCAGATGTTTTCTCCGAACGTACTTCATGGAAGAAGCACTGGAAAATCAACGCCGGTTCAAAAAAACACAAGAGACAGCATAAGTGTGATAAGTAAATACATTAACTGTGTTACTCTCACACAGGGGTTATTCATTCAGATAACATGGGACCCCCCCGCCTGCACATTCGTCAATAACCAAGTCCATTTTATCATGTGTGACCTTCACTGTTACCCCTACACTGATAAATGTGCACAAAAGCTATTGAAATTTCAAAGAAACAGATGAAAACACACACGTATGTCCAGTAGTTGAGCTGAGCACATGAGAAATGGTCAGAGTGAAAACAAAACATCCTCCGGTCAGTAATGACGGAGTCGGGTTACCTCCGTCTCCACGACGGAGCTGAGGCCTCACATACGCTGCCATAAGGAATTCAAGGGCTGAAGCCAAGCCTGTCACCCTGCCAGCGATGAAATACCGACAGCAAATGTGGTGTCCACATTAAGAGGGGGGGCACAGTGGAGGAAATAAGGACAAAGTGCATCTGATATAGATATAAAGCACAAATATATTCATGTGCAAAAACTCCATCAGAAATAAAATTCCTATGTAATGAACTCTTATCAACAAATATGACAAACACACAGTGGAGGAGCTACTTTTAAATACTTTATATACAAATAAGTCCAGTGCAGTCTGGTTACAAAGTAACACAAACAATGCATTACTCAAGTTTGTACATGTCTTTTTGTGAAATAAATATTAGATCATTTGACCTCTTTGGTCTTTTAACACTTATTTCAGTAAAACCATGTGAGAGGTTAAGAGGGGAAATGTCTCTTTGGTGGGACTGCAGACAACTCACAGACAAGGGACCTTTTCACAAGCAAAGAACAGTTTGGAGAGAGCTCATCTCATAAGGCTGTTGTATTTTTTATGACACTTTTCAAATGTTACTAGTAGCTGGCTGTCGCATATATTTTAAAGGTAACAGCAAAGTATGTTTATTCAGTGTTGCACTTCAATATGACTTTGAAGTACTTGTACTTGGGTATTTCCGTCTTATGTTACGTGCTACATATATTTCGGAGGAAACTTTTTACTACACTACATTTATCTGACAGCAATTTAATGCACTTTTATAGATTAAAGTAGCAAAAAGTAGATAGAGCAATTAAACAAGATATACATCATGCTACAGTGCAACAAAAATGATGCAGTAATATCATAATATAACACTTACAGGCATGCATGATCAATACTTTTACTACTGATACTTACATGATAACTACATTTTGTTGCGAATATTTCTGTACTTAAGGAGAAATTTTAATCTGTGGTGTTGCTACTTTAATTTGATACAAACACGTCATGTATCCCTCAGAAATGTAGTAACCAAAATACTGGTGCACACATCCACCTCACAGAGGGAGACACTCAGCTCATCCTCAGTTTCACGAATCAGCACAGTAGGAGGACGCAGTAGAAGTGAAACGGCCCCAGATTTACAGATCCAAACAGTTTACTCAACACCCGCGCTGTGTATTGTACAGAACACATTTCCTGTCCAGTGCTGGCCTCTTCCACAGAGTGAACCCACCCACCTCTGACCCCACTGTACTGCTCGTCGGGGCTGGGGGGGGTTTAATAAGAAGTGACAAGGAATTTCCAGGCCTCTGCTAAAACTGGGTCCTTTGGGTGACTGATGGCAAAACATGAAAAGTTTTCTAAACTGTGCTGGAGTTAACCTCTAACTGTCCAACGAGATGTTCGCCGAACGCGGTGAGCCCCTGTCCCAAAACGCACACACACACACACACACACACACACACTAATGCTCCTCTTTCACCCCTTCGTGAAACTCTGATTGAAAAGACCCTACACAGAAGCAGAAATTCCTGATGTATTCCTTGACAGAGAAAGCATGAATAGAAACAAGGGTGCAGGTGAGGTTAAGAAGCACACACCCCTCTACTACAACTGATGGGCTCTCATTCTTTCATTGTGCACACTCTCGTCGCCGCCACCTCCGCCTCTGTAAACACTTTCTGGTTCTTCCAGTGTGCTCGCCCTCCCCGCGGCCCTTTTCACATTCGCCGCTTCTCCTAACAAAGCAAACAGTGTCTTGGCTGCAAGAGATTTTCTGTCTTCTCCTGAAGTTCAAATCAGGTTCTTCCAGATGCACTTAAGCACGTTTCTGGCTGCGGCTCCAGAATATCCGGGCAGGGGTGAGAGAGGGGGGGGGTTTGTTTGGAGTCAGCGGAGGACAAAGGAAGATTTCTAGTTTGATATCTATATTAAATACTTCAGACTTAATATTTGCTGGTGTTTGGCTATTAATCATCCAGTGAAAACGCCACCTGTCAGAACAAGGGTGCTTTTCTGGATTGTCCCACTGTCATTGTGGCTCCCGGATGGGGAGTGGCTGCATGGATAAGGAGTGCTGCTCAGCCACTAACCCATTTCTTGGAAGAAATTACATTTGGCCCTGGAGGAGATAAGACTGACAGTGTGTTGAAAGGGGATGAAACAGGGGGTTGGGGGTGTTGGGGGGGAGGGGGTCGGGGGTGTTGAAAAGCTTCCAGTCCTTGTTAGTTTCAGTCATTTTCAGAGGGACAAGTCACTCCAGATTCAGCCAAGATATCCTGTAACACAAAAGGCTCCTATCTAATCTTTTAGGCGAGTAATATAAATAGATCCGAACGGAGACTATTTATGTGGGAGGCAGCCAACGAATCCTGAAATAACGTCAGCCGCAACTGTGCAAACACACAATCGCACAGGAAAACGAGTGTGCGCTGGGAGCATCACGCTGGAGCCGATTGTTCCTCTAAAACTCAGCCAAGGCACGAGAAGTCAGCCACACAGCGGATTCATAGCAGATATAACCGCCCGTGTTTGTTCAGGTGTTGCGGCATGTGCCCCTTGATACGAGCAAGATCACGTGTGGGAAAGGAGAATATATGTATGTCAGGGTCAACGGGTAACCTTTGGGGAGTGGGACACTGTTGGGAAACGAAGATCTGAAGATTACATGCTTCTACAGTAGGTGTGTGTGTGTGTG
>JAOXYL010000045.1:17226321-17241813 GCA_028564955.1 Terapon puta
ACTTCCTCATACCTCCAAGGGAAAGTTCTCCTTTGTTATATCCACTGCGGGCTGACAGTAGTGAGGGTCCAAGTACAGCAGATGGTCATCTTTTGCACAGCAGGGCCAGAGCAAGGGAGAAAAAAAAAAGTGAGAGGACTGACATCAAACAGCTGAGCACAATAACTCTGATGTATGCTGAACTGCACATACCCTGGAAGCCAACGAAGAACAAAGAGTGCTTCGGTTTGCCTCCAATAATTCCAATGCAGCACTCTAATGTCAGGAGTTTCTATGAAAAAGAATGAGAAATTAGTTTTTGTTCTTTGTACCCTGCTCTTTACTTGAATAGTGTTATTAATTACTTTATTGTTACTCATAGCGTGGCTGTACGACATCATGCAACTTCCTGGATCGCCCCACAAGTACCCCACTTTAAGAGCCACTGGCAACACACATTTCCCCTCTAACCTACTTAGCCTACAGTGTAAGATTGCAAAAGGTTGCTTAGATACTTTGACACAGGTGATGTAGGAGGGATTGAGGTCTTGTCCTCCAAGTCGCACAGGAACCATGATGATGACAGACTTCCAGGACTGAGGCGGGGGCCGCTCACACAAGTTCCGTACGTCCTCCAAGTAGACTGACCACACAAAAGAAAAAAAGACACGGTGTGGTTCAAACTTCAAACAGGTCGACAGGTGATTTAAATCTCCCGCCCTCCCCAGTATCACAGAGGGAATTAAAGCGTAAAGCGCTGGTGCACATCTCTGTTTGTGCAGCTGTGTCTGTTTCTGAGCACAGCTGCATTCGGTGTGGCCGTCAGAGGAGAGGGCAAAGATTACTCACTGGTGCAATCTTGTGCAACATACACAACTAGATCAGGAAGGTCCGCTGATGCTGCCACGGCTTTCCTGGAACAAAGTGAAGTCTACGGTCACATCTTGACGAAAGCTGGTAAAGATAATGGGACGGACATGCCATGACTTTGGGCCTCACCGGAGGATGTGTGCCGCGATGGAGGGTCCGTACCAGTCCCCGGCCCTCTTCCCTGAGCTTTTGCCCAACTCCACCAGCTTGTGGATCCCAAAAGGGGCCGTGGGCTGGTCTGCAAACCACGACACCACCTGTCTGTGTTTGGCCTCCAGAGGCCTGTCCAGACGGGAATCCAGGCTCAGCTTTCGAGCCCTCTTAGCCGAACCTTCCTTTAAATTCGGTCCACGCTCTGCACCGTCTGCGGGACGAATCACCAGCAGGTCCATGTCATCTTTGACTGCACGTTGGCTCACAGACCAAGTCCAACCTTAAATGATTTCAAGATGAAGTAAAATAAGTAATGGATAATGCAGCTTTTAATATCTAATGTCTGAGTGTATCACTGTTATTTCACTCCTAAGATTCTTTAGCTGAGTAAAAAAATACTGTATTGATTTCTTGAACAATGAATTTATTATTTTATTGAGGCGGATGTTATTAGCACACAAGGAGTTTTGTTGCCTAAACCAAACCAAACTGTGACTGAAAACAGCAAGATTTCATCCAACCAAACTTTTTGTACTACGTCGCCTGTCTTCTCAAAACAGAACCCTAAGTGAAACATCTAATAAAAAGTTACCAGTGTTTAGGTGTTATGTGGTGCCGGGTGGTGGGGTGTGACGGTGCCAGGTGCCAGCTGAACAGGATGACAGGTGACTATTTGTACTAAAGTGCCAAAATACACTCTGTTTAATTATTTTGACTATTAGTAGATTCTAAGTGAGATAATTCACTGCCATCTTAAATCTATTTAGTTCTTTTTTTAATGTGATTTCACACCAAATAACAATAAAAATGGTACAATGTGTATGAATTATTCTCTTTGCTCTCTGATGTCCAGCTTTGAAAAGTTCACACATAAACACTAATTGCTGACTTGACATTACTAAATAAATAATATTTTCAGATATTTTATTGATATTTAGATGTTGTGTACATTTATATTTTACATTTATATATTACTTAATATTTGATAATCATCATAAAAAGGTATAAAATTGAGGTTTTAGTACTTAAATGGAAATTTGCTGCTGTCATAAATTGGAAGGCAGTGTAGTATATATTGCCTACTTTTCCAGTATAATACATCTGTTGCAAGAATGTGCCACAGTTTGTCGTGACTGTGAGATCTGACAGATCCTTTGAAAATATTTGTATTAATATGTCTCTGTTCACTTATTCATCTAGGGAGGCGACGGTGCATTTTGTCTGTGTTTGTTGTCACCTGGTGACATCAGGTGGAGGAGCAGGCCTTGTGCCAGCAGCATCTGCCCCGTACGCAAGACACAACCCCAGCCTCCGTCTGTGGTCAAAGAGCAGCCTGGCAGCTGAGGGAAGCCCCGTCTGTACGTCAGCCACAGGAGAGACGCAAAAGACAGACGGAAACGCTCTCTCTCACCTGGCACAGTTGCAGAGCTTGAATTAAAATCACAGCTTGCTTTTAGAATCACATGAATGGAATCAGTTCAGAAGAGCCCACTGCTCATTGTCTCACCTTGATCCCTGAGCTCATAGGACTGTCCTAGCATGATCACAGGAGACCTCTTGCTGAATTTGGATTTCTGCTTCAAGGACCAGCCTGAACCAGAAAAAGGGAAAAGAGAAACAGTTTCATCTGACAGAACAAAAGATCTGTTATTACACAGTGAAAATATAAAACAGTCAGAGCAGTAAAACAGACCATATTTCACGCTGTTCCAGGCAGAGACCAACTTGGATTTGAGTTTGCTTCTGTCCTCTGACTCCTGGTCTTCCCTGCTCACTTCCAGGTGCTGAGGTCCAGCAGATTCAGTGGAGAGGAAGAGCCAGTCATCCATGAGCTCATCTGAAGGGGACTGGCCCTCACAGCGAGCCGAGGAGGGGCTTGGATTCATCACAGCTGGAGATGACCGTGACTGAGCGTGAAGAATGGCTCGCTATCTCTATGTGAGCCTGCGCAGACCAACAGGGAACATAAAATGATACACACACGACACAAGACCCTGGTGGGGACATATCTAGCAAATAATTATGGCTTGAAATCACGTTCTGTCTGTGACGCAAATGGGTTAATGCTAACCACAGCAAAGTCAATAATTCTCCATGACAGTAAGTAAAGAGGGAAACCATGTGACCGCAACCTGTGACTCAAGGAATTTCAGATATGTCAATTTAGCTGCAGCAGGAGAGGTGCTGGCAGCCTTTTCTCACCCACAATTTCCCTGCTCCTTCTAAAACATCCCATTGGTAGATACAGGAGGCAACACGCAGCAGTCTCATGTTGACTGACATGACATGCAGTTTGCTGTTGGTATATAGTGGATATTTCAGTAGTTTAGCCTGTTATTGAAGTTACTCAGCTACCAAAGACACCAATGTAAACATACTACAAGTAAAACTCCTACACTGAAGACACTATTATATAAGTAATAACAGTGCTATGTACTTTAAGTGTCGAAATTAAAAGTACTTACACAGAAGCAAAATGTCTCCTATGAGTAATGTTATGAACATGACTTTATTGTTAATACTAATGCAACAGTGTATACAGTATAATCAAGATGGAATATTTTATACACAGTTCATTATTTTAGTCTTCCTGTCCAGGAGACAGGCTCCTCCAAAAACTTGTCTTCTGTGGGAGGGGAACCGAGATCTACACAAATCTGTATTCATTTGCTGGATTTTTCTCTCTTTAGGTTTTTGTAAAATGTTAGATTGTTGGATTTTTTTTTTTTTAAATGATCTCTGAAGTGAACAAGGAAAATCTCTGATCACAACTCAAAGACATGACAGAGCATGACACAATACTCTGAATAAAGAATATTTCCTTTGGTCACAGTCCAAAAAAGACTGGTCCAACCTTTAAAAGCCGGTTGTCTTTTAAAAGCTTATCGTAGTTCTTAAACTATTATAGAAACATTATAACAATGTAAATGTTAACACTCCGTCATTTACTGTAACACATTCGCTGCATGATATTGCTGCATATACACTGTTTATTACATTTATTAGATTTACTGCATATCACAAACACAGGCTGACTTATTTATATAAAAACTCCGTAGTTATTGTAAAAGGCAAAAATGGAAACTGAGCATTTTACAACCACAGATACATGACACTACAAATTAAATATGACTCAGATCTCTATCTAAACAAGTTTTCAGCTTCAGGACTCGTCTCAAAGTCAGAGGACTCATGAATGTTTCGGTTCTTTTACCTTCATCTGGGCTTCATGGTCATTGTGTCTCCTTTAATAAAACTCTGTCACTATGTGAATTTCATTGCAGTCTGTTCTTCTGTTGCCGTCTTGACGGTTTCAAAGAGTCTCCATAATCGAAAAACAAGAAGCACAGCGAACTCACGCTCACTTCCTGTTTATACCGGTTACGTGTTGGCACTGCTGTGATTGGTCAACAGAGGACCAATCAGACCGCGCCCCTCTGGACGCTCGTTTTATATCACATCATGTTAAAATGTTTATTTAGAAAAAGGAAACACACGGGAGTCAGTATGGTATTTCATCACACTCGACATATGTAAAGATAGTTCTGTCGAATTTTAATTTTTATACATTTGTGTATAATTGCATTTATTTAAATTAAATTAAATAAAATGGCACTCGGAACAGGTTTATTATAAGGTATAATGAATGTAAAAGGAACAAATCACTCTATTAGAAAATCTGGTTGACAGAGACATCACCTTCTTAAAGGGCTCATTTGATTGTATAATGGTCTGTCACTGAAGCTTTTCTTAAGTTAAAGGTGTTCCCTAACAAGATCAAAGAAACTATACAGACAAAGAAAGACCATTCACTGTGCAAAACAACACCATTATCACTGAATCCTTTCAATGATAATCACATGTGAGTGTCTGAAATGAAAAGCATGCTGTCTGAAAAAAAACCTAGATGACATTCATCATTTATTCATTCATCTATTTAGTTTCTGTCTTTTCCTCTCCTTTATGCTTTTGTTTTTGTTCGATCATTCCCTGACTATTTTTTCTTTCCTTAGTTAAATGCACTGATTGTGCATTCTTCTGACAAAAAAATCCCCAAAAAGTCAGACAATCGAGAGGTTTCTCTGTATTTTATTACATTTCTGCACTATAGGCGTTTTTGCATTGGTTTCTCACAACAGTGGCTAGTAAATATGTAGCAATGTAATGGGACAACAACAGTCAACAGATAGTTGTTGTAAAAAAGTCAAACACTTGGACAAAGTTGGACATGACAACAACAGTACAACTTCAGACTTATGGAATGACTGCACACTATGGGGTAGCCACACACATTTGGTAGATTTCTCATTCTAAATGTAAAATGTATAAATGACTAATTTCAGTAGTAAAGCAGAAATCCACTAACTCATGGCATGTAAAAACATCGGAATAAATAAAAAAGTTTAATAAATAGAACAAATAGAAAAATAATCAAATAAATATACAGAACAAGTAAATAAAAGTAGTTTACACAAAATAAAGTGCAATTTTCTCACATCACACAAGAAAAACACATAAATGTCCGAGCACTGGGTTAATGTCTGCTGACCACTCTGCTAATGGATAAAATAAAGACACATTATGCTTGGATGGCAAAATTGATCTAAATGTGTCCATCCAACAAAAGAAATATGCATCAGAATTTCATACGAAATGGAAAGATCCAGGGGCAAAACACCTATCTTTCTTTGTGCCTCTGGACATGTGGTGTTGTGAGGTGTCGTCCACAAGGTGGCAGCCTAAGACAGGTCTGAGCCTGCTGTCCGAAAACTATCATGATCATTTTTCTGTAATACACAAGAACAAACAAGACCTCACCACTAGGATGCACTCAACATACCTACTCCTGGATTTGTGTATAGTCTACTACTGTATCACTGACATGCGTGCTCAGTTTTAAGGAACTGGGCACTGTTGGATTGCATATTAAGTATATATAAGTGTAAACAAAAAAAAAACAACAAAAAAACAAAACATGATCCCTAAATAAAAAGACTGGCACTTTCCTTCACATGTAACATTACACAATATACCACACGTCTGCATAAATAGAAAAGAGTCAATGAAAGAGCATTTCCAGCGTACTCTCCCCATCAGAGCTACTTTCATTATGGTTCTTTACGCACATTTTCTCCTTACGACACTCCAAACACACGCGTGTATTCACTGAACAGGCTAAAATATATCATTGCACATTTCACTACGACCAATGGAGACGACGTCTAAAACAAAATGTGTTTGCACGGCTTATTGCAACCCTTTCTGCTGTCTTCTCTTCTTGCCTGGAGCACAATGTAAACTTAGTAATTGGGGACACCGAAAAAAAGTGGCTTTTAATAGCACATTGCATAGTGTCCCTGTGCAAGTTCACCTCATCTACCGATTTCAATCCCACTGAAATTCAGCCCTTAAACAGATCTGAAGCCAACCATCACCAGTCCATCAACCACTGCAGGCATTTTGGTTTCTCGGTCCAGCTTCCAGTGTTTTTGTTCTATTCTTCTCTACACGACAAGCCTGAACTCTTTTAGTAACAGAACTTTTACGGAAATACAGTTTACAGTATACAGTGTTCCTCTTTTAAAATTTCAACTGAACTAAATGATGGCACTGGAGTTGATCTGAAATGTGACTTAATGCCCGTTTATAACAGAATCCTGCTGTGTCACACATAGTTAACAGTTTGCCTGTTGTGGTTGGTTGAAAAGTTGTTGTTCACAGTGTTTGCCAGCCTTAAGGTCTGCTTTATATTTTTCATCTTCTTTTTAAATATTCTCTCGTTTTCCATGTACAGTGTCAGACATGCATTAAGACATATGCATTGTTTCCCCTATATACACACAATACATTGTGATGAACACACAGTACATACACAGGGCCTACATTATGATACCATGAGCGCACATTTTCCAACATGGCTGATGCATCTTTGTTCACATCTTATGTGTCTACATGTCACATGTCATCTATTTGGTGTTATGTCTTCAGGCATTCACATCTCCCCTCCTTCTAAAGTCATGTTAATTCATGATATGTCAGTGTGATGCTACAGTAAAAGGCATTACATGGGCGAGTCTGACTCTTTCTCAAGCTCTCGTATCACGAATGATGTTTGGAGCCGCGGCTGTTCCCTTTATCGGACTGCGCTGTGCTCGCTGAGGTCGCTGCCTGAGCCCCCCGTCGGCCACCCCCAGACGAAGCCTCTGCAGGTTTTCCTGCTGCGTTTCCTCGTTTCTCCTCCTCCTTTGACTTGGAGGTGTCTTTTACCTTGGCCCCCTCTCCCCCTTTCATAGGCCCCAGCACTGTTTTGGCCACGCTCGTGAGCTGGGTGACAAAGCTGGCTTTATCGCCTGGAGACATCGGGCGGGACTTGCTCGAGCACGGTGACGCTGCATTAGAGGAGGGAGACATGGGGTTCTCCTCCAGGACCTCCAGGTGTGCCTTCTCCTCCTTGGCGCCGCGACAACTGTTTGCCTTCTCCACTTTGGGTTTGGGGGCAGCTGGCACATGTGCTGCAGCGTGGGTCTGAACCTGGGTGGGAACTGGGGGCGCTGGTCCCTTGACTTTGGTCGTCTCGTTTGCTTTGTCACTGCCACCGATGCCCCCTTTCTCTCCCGTCTCTGAGCCTTTCCTTGTCTTGGACGGCTCTGCGGATGATGCTTTCTGCATGTTTCCTTTGTCTGTACCAGCAGTGCCTTTCACTTTCTCCTCACTCTTCTGCTGGGCTTTAGCTGCAGGTCCGCTGTCTGTCTGTGCACTCTGCTGCTTACCGTCTTGTTGTTGGAGGCCCTTTGATGTGCTGGGAGTGGAGATTTTCTCACTGAGCTTACTCTTGGTGGTTGCCTCAGAGCTTGAACTGCTTGCATTCTGAGGTTTGTCCCCTGGGCTGGGCTTGCCGTCTGTAGTGGATGAAACCAGCACTGGACTGGACTTTGTCTCCACTGCAGCTACACCTTTGTCATTCTTTAAGATCTCGGTCTTGGATGTTTTACTTGTGTCGGCACTGGCCTTGCTCTCAGCTTTAGCAGCTGTGCTCTCAGGTTGCGACCCACTCGGCTCAGGCGCTGTGGTTTGGGTATCTTTCTCTCTCGTCGTGAGCAGTGTGTCACGGCTGAGCGGTGACTCCTGCCTTCCCAGCCTCCTGGCAGGCTTCAGGCCCCCAATCTCCCCTCCCATGGGAGGAGAGGGGGAGGACGATGACGAAGGAGACGGGGGAGCGGGCCCGTTCTCTCCCTCCATCTCTAGCAGACTTTGCAGGCTGTGCTCGCAGTGGAAGGACTCTCTCCTGTAGTCCCCATGCGCCACCTCCAGGCTATGCTTGCGTAACGACACCCCACCCGTCAGAGGAGAAGGTGACGACGACGATGAAGAGGACGAAGGCAGAATCGGCGCCCCTAGCTTTTCCGCCGACTGCACCCGCTGCAGCAGGGGCGACCTGGGGGGCTCTGCACTTTTGGGACGAGGGCGGGAAACAGGGGGCGAGGAGTGCAGCTTGGCGGGAAACATCTGCGTGGTGTTGGAGCTCCCAACCGTGTGGCCAGTGAGGGGTGGAGGAGAGGACGTGGTCGGGGAGGGGGTGTGAGCCAGGGGGGACAAAGGGATGTTGCCGGCAGATTTGCAGCGCGCAGAGCGGTACTGGCGGTGAAGTTTGGGAGATAAGCCGTGCAGGGAGCTGGGCCTCATGTGGTGAGAGGTTGCTGGGGAGTTTGGAGTGCTGGATGCTGGGGAGCTGCTCTGGGAGGAGGTGCCTGAGGAGGGACAAGACAAAATTAAACCTTTTTGTCCACGGCAGCACTAATGGTCAGTATCTTTAAGTTACTCCTTAAAAACGTCTAATACACACAGATATCAGAACCTTTAATACATCCCGTTTTGGGGTATATCATCACTACAATGTGACTCCAGAAAGTAGAACAGGAACATGTTTTCTAGACCTTCCATACTAACCCAGGTAAGGGGATTCAAGAGTAGAGCGGTAAGTCTGAGTGGGTGAGCGGGCGGAGAGGCTGTGGGTGGGTGAGCCTGGTAGACTGTCTCCAGATGAAAGAGAGCGGTTCAAAGAGGAGAGACTCCGGCTGGTGTGGAGCAGGTTGGACTGTTTGGTGATCTTCCTGAACAGGGAGCTGCGCTTTTTACTGCAAAGACAGAAAATGAGATGGTGAGGAGAATTAAAACATGTAAGTTATAAAAGATTCTTCTTATTCTTCAACTCAAAGTCATCCATTTTGCAGAGACGCACTCTTGCCCCTCCTTGGCTCCTGTCCTCTTGCTGCGTCGTGCCATCTTGGATTTATAGCTGGACTTTCTGGCAGGACCCACTTTTATAGACGTGTTCTCAAATGGTGTAGTTGTAACTGTCACCTTGTTTCCACTCTGTAATATTTATATAAATCACATTATTCCATAGCCAAACTTTATGTGAACAATCTCATAAAAACCATCAAGTGTAAAACAATTAGGCAGGTAATTAGGTATATTAGGTGGTAAGGTAGTACTCACCTTCAGGATAAGCTCAACGACCTCTGTATGGACCAGGCCATGGACTGACTCCCCATTTACGTGAGTGATGAGGTCACCAGCACTAAGTCCAGCCTCCTGGGCGGGACCTCCATCCTCCACATGCTGTGGTTAAAACAAAGGACTTAATGAAACAGATTCAGTATACACACAGAAAAGCTGTTTATCTGCATGTTAAAGGAGGAGGCTAAAAAGGAAAAAGCATTGCATTGTGCTGATTGTGCAATGACAGACTGACCATGTTTCTGATACCCATCACATTTCATATGGTGTACCACAGGGTTGTGTACTTGGTGCACTCGTTTTTCATTATTCATGCTTTCCATCCAAAATATATGAAAATGCATAAATTTAACAGATATGGAGATGACACAAAACAATATCATTATAATCTTAGTTTGACTGTGAAACAACAATTTGGAATGAAACAAGGTCAAAGCCAAAATCATAGTTATTGGTGTTGATTCTTAAAGAGATGAAGGAATAACAATGGAACAGTATTTCAAATGTATTTAATATAATGATGTCAGTAAGACTGATAAAGGCTGCAGGCTGTCTCACCCAGACCATATGATGCACACTGTAGACATCACTGTCTCCCATGTAGACTCTGATGGCTCGGAGAGTAAAGCCATACTTCTTCCCAGAGCGGTGGATGGTGATTGGAGAGTGTGGGACGTTGACCATGGGAGAGTAGTCTCTGCTGGGAGAAGAGTCACGGGAGGATGGATTGGACGAGAGGGAGCGAGGAGACATGGGACTCGCAAGAGGGGAGGCGCCGTGCTGTTCCACTGAAACAACAAGGATGGAGACACGGTTGCGTTACAGGATTTATCCCTAAATATGTTTTGTTTTTTTTTTACAGTTAAACGCTAATGTCATGCAACCAGGACATTCACCTGCAGGAATGATGACAGACAAGGCAGTAGCAGAAGCAGATTTGATAACTTTGGTTCCTGGCCGCGAGTTACGTTTCTCTCCTTCAGCCGAGAGCTGCTGGTGGCGAACCCTCCGGAGCACCAGGTCTGTGGTGGCCCCTCGTGGCCCCTGTGGGTCTGGGAGCCCGAGAACGGTAGCACTGGCTGGTAGAGGCAATGATGCATCCGCCGGTCTCAAAAGCTTTTCTGTGACATGAACCCGAATAAATGGTAAATGGTAAATAAATGCTCCTTATGAATTGATCTGATATCAGTTTAGGTTGACGTGGTGCTGCCTGATCCCTCCTTACCTCCAGCTGCGAGCCCATTGCTATCTTTATGGAATGATCTCAGATCGCCCTGAGAAGTGATCTGACCCATGGCTCCCTCCAGAGAGGTCCCCCTAGCCTTGACTGGAGGCTGCCTGCTGGTGACAGGCAGCTCAGAGTCCACTTCCAGAGGAGAGGCCAGGCGATGTGTGTCCATGAGGGCCGAGAAGCGTCTCCGGGCCCCGGACGGTGGGCTGGAGTCGCTTTCGGTGAAGGACGACTCAGAGCAAGACAAGTGCTTCCTGAAAAAACAAGTCAGTTGTCATTCTTCTAAAAAGTTAATCCCAATGAATCTGTGAAAGTGTAATCAAGTATTTGATATTAAACAGACTGAAACTATCTGGCCAGATACTCAGTTCTTTAGACAGCTCATTGTGTGATCTTTTTAATAAACCAGATCTGTTTCCAACTATATCTGACAAAACTCTTCACTGTTTTTCAGAGATGCACTCACATCTCAGGCGATCCAGTCCTCCAGCTCTTGTCCCTGAGGGTGAAGCTACCCAGGCTTTCTCTCTTAGCCACTCGATCCTCCCTGGGGACCTTGTGCTCCCGTAGAGTCACTCCAGGCGGTTTATGCTCCAGCTGGGACAGATGCTCCATACTGCTGTACACCTGCAGGTCCACACAATGAGACAAGTCAGACAATTCGGGGGCGGCATTGTTATTTCCAATGATGAATAGGCTTGGTCATTTCAACACTTGAAAGACATCTATTATGTCGATAATGAATGTTTCAATGTGACTGTCCGGTCTGACCTTGCTGAAGCGAGGGGAGCAGGATGAAAAGCGATGAATCTCCACAGGCTCATCGTCATTGGTATCGTCCTCATCGTATGACTGCACATGATGGTAACGCTCAGAGCGGGCTGATAAGGAAAGGTAACAAATTGTCACAACTTTAAAAAATATTCAGCAAATAACGGCCTTATCTCTCACTCTGTGCTCCTTTTGATCTTGCGAATTGCAACATGGTAGACTTAAAGAGGTTTGCGGCAAAGATGGTGATGATTCAGAGGACCCGCAGCTGTTTTGATGAATGAGATGCTCAAAGGGATCTGTGGTCCCCGCCTGGAATACTCAACAGTAGACTTACTGTCGAAATAACTGGTGTCTTCCTCAGACTCAAGGTGAGGAATGAACTCTGCCTTCTGTCTCAGCAGGCTGTTCCAGTTCACCTCTGTGAAGAATGAGTGCTGCTTCACTTCAAAAGCACCGCCTAGAGGGCAGAGGGAGGGAGCGGGAGAGAAAGACAGACAGGTAATGACTGCAGCTCCAAAGCAAGTTGAGGCACTTTGATTCAAAGTGAAGTTGACTTATTTAGGTAAGCTGAACCTGCAAACCCACAGGCATGACAACAGTTGGTGTTTTTAGGCCCATCATTCCCAAACAGTGGTACATGTACCCCACAGGGTACCTCTGCAGTTGCCAAGGGGAACATGGAGAGAGATTGTGAAGTAGCTCGGCTAATTTGAAAACTATAAATTATGACTTACGGTAATTAAAAAATATAAATATGAAGTCAGCAAGCTAAAAGTAATAGATAAAGGGTTCAAATATTTAGCTAAAATAAGTAATGGATAAGTGGCTCAAACATCCTGCTTCTTCTCCCCAAAGTGCAGTAATAATGCAAACTTTTTCAAACCAAAATATTGAAAATGCAACTGTATAATGAGAAAATATTGTGACAGTAATATAATTAACATATGCAGTGCGAAATAATATTTAATTGAAAAGCAATTCAAATGAAATGTAAACACTGACTGGATACATTTAAAAAAGACAATACTTGCTTTATCCTGTTTGACAGGGAGAGACCAAAAACTGAAAATGAAAAATGTCTGTGACTAAACACTGACGTGGGTGACTGACCTGTACCCAGGCGAACCAGTGGATTGGTCTGCAGAAGGGAAGAGATCAGGTTCTGGGCATCAACAGGGAGAGCCTCGTCCCCCTCTGGCCACACTATGTCATCTAGCAGATCGAGGAGACAGAGAGGAGAAACATTCTTTGATGAAGAGGTGAGAAAAGTGCATCGAAAAGCAGCAAAAAACACTCTCACAGTTTGGTGTGTCCCAGCAGCTCTATCCCTCACCTGTGATGACCTGTCCGAAGAGCTCCTCTGGAGTGTCTCCAAAGAAAGGCACGCAGCCCACCAGGAACTCATACAGGATGATGCCCATCGCCCACCAGTCCACTGGCTTCCCATAACCCTGACGAAGAATAACCTCCGGGGCGATGTACTCTGGAGTTCCACACACCTGAAGGACGAACAGAGGCACACCCTGTCTTAAACTATAGGAACAGTATGTGGTTGTTAAGTGGGAGATAGCTGACCCTGAGCGAGAGGCACATGTAGACGGAGCATGTGCATTTCTGCCTCGCTAAGTAGACCACCTCAGAGATGCCAAAACAAGATGAAAGCCCCGGTGAGGGTTTTCATGTGCAGATGGGTATGCCCTGAATGCTAACAGATTCCTGGCCCCCATAACGCATATACATGAAATAATGAGGCTTAGATTCAAAGCACGAGAATGAAAGGCCTGAGAAAATAAGCCTCACCTAAAAGAGAAATGGAGTACAATAACCGAGGAAATACCGGCCCATTGTTCTGCCAACCGGTAACGGTCTCTTTTTTCTTCAGGCTTCAGATATGCCTGGCACACAATGACAGGGAATATCTTTGCATAGAAATGAAGACATCAAAGGATGTTTCATATTTAAACGTTACTTGGATCTTACTGTAATAGAACAGTATGCAGTGAAATACAACCAAGGACACCCAATTTACAATTCCTATGTACATGTGATAATCTCAATAATTTGAATTTATTTAAATGCACTCACCACTTACATTTCATTAAAAGTGCAAGTCAATCTAAATAGCTGCCATGTAAAATTGTAAATTGGAAGACTTACTTCAAATAGATTTAGATTTGAGTATCGAGCTATCATTTGTATGTTGTCTTTGTTACCTGTTTATCCAGGAATTCCCGGGTATCCTTCTCTATGTGTCCTTCATACAAGTTGGTGGTCAGACTCATCAGACCCATCTTAGAAAGGCCAAAGTCAGTGAGCTTGATGTGGCCCATTGAGGTAATCAGGAGGCTGAGAATGTAAACATACAAGTTTAGTTCAGTGCATACAAGCTTTTTTTAAATATTTTAAATGAAAAAACAATGAAACAGTCTCAGTTGAAACTAAGTCCGCCTTACTTGTCAGGCTTGAGGTCGCGGTGCACAATGCCGTAGTTGTGTAAATACTCCAGTGCTAGGACGGTCTCTGCGAAGTACATGCGTGCCATTTCCACAGGCAGAGCCCCGATGTTCTTCAGCAGAGTGGCACAGTCTCCACCTACCAGCACAATTCATTATTTGATTCGTCTCGCTGCTGACATTAGCAATCACTGTGAATGTCTCCCAGTGCCTCTTGTCCAAGACAAGTTTCCGCTGGGGCCGGCGAGCAACGTGCACAAGGGAATGCAATCATCATGCAATCAAGACCATGATGAGTTTGCTTTGATTCTTTCAGCAGTGCATATTTAGAGTCACAGTATATTCATGTATTTGATCAACAGATCCGATAGCAAGGCTGGGAAGTTTTTGGCCATGCCAACGTTGTGCCTCTATGAAGACCAGAATATCCCAACAGTTATTGGAAAGATTGGTATGAAGATAGTGCAGAAAGGATGAAACCTATTTCCTTGTCTAATTATTAATGGTGAACTTTATACCTACTTAATATAAATCAACACTTCAGTGCACGCTCAGGGGCACCTCTGTGTCTGATCACAGCCTCATAGACCAAATTTCTGAACTTATTTTTTTGTTCTCCATAGTCCCTGTGGAGCTGTTTCACCACCAGCCAGAATTCATTTGAAGTGATTTTTTTGCAGCCGTGAGGTTGGTTCATTAGATTCTGGGAGAAAAGTATTCATTGACAGCACACTCAAAAAACTGCTGTATTTACTATGCAAGCTCTCTGCTCGGAGTGTACAAAGTTTTATTTTTTGAACTGTATAAAATAATTTATTTAGAATGGATTTGGAAGACTTATCTACACTAAAACCAAAGCTAAATTCATAGAAGTTGACGTGGTTATATGATGACAAACAACATACCTCTACATAGACTAACTGAAGGTGAGGATGACTGCAGTATATCTACCTGCATGCAGGCTGCTCCAGACACACGGATAATCTTACCTTCGACGTACTCCATGACCATGCAGAGGTGCCGGCGGGTTTCGAAGGAGCAGAACATGGAGACGACAAACGGATTCTCCGCGAAGGTGAGGATGTCTCTCTCCACGAAGGCCTGCTGGATTTGGTTCCTCAGGATCAGGTTTTGCTTATTGATCTTCTTCATGGCAAATCTCTGGCGCGTCTCCAGATGACGCACCAGGTACACGGCGCTGATCCGAACAAAGACGCACACACACACACGCAGACATTAGTTTCACTCTAAAGCCTCTGAGACTTTTGTAAAAGTGTTTGTATTCATGCCTGCCTTGCAGATGTAAAAATGAATCCCCTCCATGTCAACACATCCTCATTAGTAGAGCGAACAGGACGTCCTGATGGTCTACTCACCCGTACGCTCCATTACTGATCAGCTTGATTGTTTGGAAGTCTGCCTCTCCCGGTGGTTTCATTGCTTTAATCTTACCCTGTGGGTCAAAGATTAAATATGATGACTGCTTAAAATAACATAATTAACATTGTCTTT